>JAHBMJ010005890.1:62728-64934 GCA_018398765.1 Chromera velia | reverse complement strand
GGGGGGGAAGAGGAAGAAGAAAAAAAAAGAAAGGAGAGAAGAAAGAAAGAAAGAAAGAAAGAAAGAAAGAAGGAAAGAAAGAAAGAAAGAAAGAAAGAAAGAAAGAAAGACAGACAGAAAGACAGAAAGACAGAAAGACAGAAAGAAAGAAACAAACAAACAAAAAAAGAAAGAAAGAAAGAAAGGAAGGAAGGAAGGAAGGAAGGAAGGAAGAAAGAAAAGAAAGAAAGAAAAGAAAGAAAGAAAGAAAGAAAGAAAGGAAGGAAGGAAGGAAGAAAGGAAGGAAGGAAGGAAGGAAGGAAGAAAGAAAGAAAGAAAGAAAAGAAAGAAAGAAAGAAAGAAACAAACAAAAAAGAAAGAAAGAAAGAAAGAAAGAAAGAGAGAAAGGAAGGAAGGAAAGAAGGAAGGAAGGAAGGAAGAAAGAAAGGAAGGAAGGAAGGAAGGAAGAAAGAAAGAAAAGAAAGAAAGAAAAAAAGAAAGAAAAGAAAGAAAGAAAGAAAGAAAGAAAGGAAGGAAAGAAGGAAGGAAGAAAGAAAGAAAGAAAGAAAGGAAGGAAGGAAGGAAGGAAGAAAGAAAGAACGAAAGAACGAAAGAACGAAAGACAGAAAGACAGAAAGAAAGAAAGAAAGAAAGAGAGAAAGAAAGGAAAGAAAGAAAGAAAGAAAGAAGACAGACAGACAGACAGACAGACAGACAGAAAGAAAGAAAGGAAGGAAGGAAGGAAGGAAGAAAGAAAGAAAGAACGAAAGAACGAAAGAACGAAAGACAGAAAGACAGCAAGACAGAAAGACAGAAAGAAAGAAAGAAAGAAAGAGAGAAAGAAAGGAAAGAAAGAAAGAAAGAAAGAAAGAAGACAGACAGACAGACAGACAGACAGACAGAAAGAAAGAAAGAAAGAAAGCAGGAAATCCAGCAAAGAAGGGACAAAGGGATGGAGGAGAGGAGAAACAGTTCAAAACATTTGGCCAATGATCAATCGATCGGATCCAGTCTTTCCTTCCAAGAATTGATTGCCTTACCGTGTCAGTCACTCACTGCATCTGCATGCCCCTACAGTAATAAGTCCTCGCACAGTCAGACAGAGACCGTTTCAATTCCATTCAGCGAAGAAAAAGTGTGAGGAAGGAGCAAGAAGGAAGGAGAAGAAATGAAGCAAACTGAAGGTAGAGAGAAAATGTCACTCACGTTGGATTCGGTCTCCCCCCCCCTATCCACTTTTTGTTTATGTGAGATGCGTGACCAGAAGAATGCACACCCTTTTACAACTGTGTGATTCTGAGATACGCTTTTCGTTTTTTGTGGTAAAGTAAAAATTGACGGGGGAGCATCCAATGACGACGGAGGAATGAAAACTCCATCTGCTCTCTTTCTGTTCCTCTTGGTTCCTCCTCTCTCTCTCTCTCTCTCTCACACACACACACACACACACACACAGCCTCTCTCTCTCTCTCTCTCTCTCTCTCTCTGTGTCTCTCTCCCCCTCTGCTCTGTGCGCAAGCGAGGGCGTGCGTGTATCTCCCGTTGGTGTCCTTCTCTCTCTCCGTATCGCTTTCTTTCTCGTTGATTCACGGCCGCATTGAGCCTCTCGCTTTGTATTGTGCATCTGGGAGGGAGGGCAGTTTCTTTCTCGTCAATATCACGACTGAGCGAACCCTCCCACACCCTCCCTCCCGCGTACCCATTCATTAACTCACTGCAGTACTTACTGCTAGGGTGACTGACTGACCTCGGTGTCGGGCGACTGATCCCACGAGCCCCCCCAGGGCGTTGGTGAGAAGAGAGAAGAAAACAAGGCAGCAGAGTGGGAGTCGGCCAGGTCTTCTGCGAGTCTCCAAACGTCTTGAAGAAACCCCCTGCCGTCCCTTCTCCCTCCTAAACGGTCTTCTATCAGCCGGATGTTTCCCTTCGCCTCCTTTCCCCTTTGCTTCTCCTCCTCTCTATCCTCCTCTTGACGATCATCATCATCATCATCATCCGAAGAGGAAGAGGAAGAATCCGAAAGAGAAGCTCTGCGGGTGGCGGTCCTCACATACGCCTGCATGTACACAACACAAATCATTTACACACAAGAGAAATACTCTATAGTACATACACCAATTCTCAGTCTGCAAACAAGAAAAGGAACGGCGAGGGCCATGCCTACTGGTGAAGGGAGGGAGGCGCCCTGCTCCGAGCGAGCAAAAGGTTTTCTTTTCTTTTCTTCAAC
>JAHBMJ010005890.1:52728-57728 GCA_018398765.1 Chromera velia | reverse complement strand
TTAGCTGTCCGTGGGATCTCCGGATGATGAAAAAGCAGGCAGGCAGGCAGGCAGGCAGGGAGAAATTGTGCTGTGCTGTTTGCGGCAGATATCCATTCGTTCCTTTATGGATTTCTCCCTCATCCATCCATCCATCTATCCATCCATCCATCCATCCATCCATCCACGCGAACGAGCAGATACGTCCGGCCGAGAGGGAGACAGCCCCACCTGATCAGGGCGGCGTTCCACAGAGAGAGAGCCGCAGAGTTCTGGTCAATTTCCAAAAACGTCGACATCAACGACCAAACAATCCCTGAGGGAGAGAGAATGCTGGTACGTCCTCTCTCTCTCTCTCTCTCTCTCTCTCTCTCTCTTTCTCCGTCCCTGTGTGTGTGTGTGTGTGTGTGTGTGTGTGTGTGTGTTTGCGTGTGTGTGCGTGTGTATCCGTGTGTATCCGTGTGTGTGTATGCGTGTGTGTGTGTGTGTGTGTGTGTGTGTATGTGTGTGTGTGTGTGTGTGTGTGTGTGTGTATGTGTGTGTGTGTGTGTGTGTGTGTGTGTGTGTGTGTGCGTCAGTGTTCGTGTAAGGGTTTACGCACACAAGTGCATGTGCGTGCTGTGTTGTGTTTTGCCTACATGCAGGTGAGTTTTGGAGACGAGAAGAGACGGCTGGAGTCGCGGGTGCAGAGACTGAAGGCTGCAGAGGAGGCGGTGGCGTCTGCTGGGGAGGGGGGGAATCCGGGGGCCCTCATGGAGAAGGCAGCGTGCGCAAAGGTGGGTGAGTGCCTCGATGCGCTTTCGTGCGGATGCCGGTTGTCTTTTTCTCTGTTTGCATCCTCTTTTGTGAGGGCGTTTTCTTTTTCTCTGGGGGAATAAAACTGAGGGGGGATTCATGTTGGCAAGAGACTGAGTTAGTGGTTCTGGCCGACTGAGATACACGAAATCGATCAGTTGTGCTTACTTGTGTTCTTTTCGTGTTGGTCTGCAGGTGAAGCGTTCAGACGGAATCGAAGTGCGGGGAATGTCTCTGAAGGCAGGTGAAGAATGCGAAGCAGTTCTGAAAAGGGCAGTGACGTTCTTGAGATGCTACCATGGGCTTTGTTTTGATGAACTTGTCCTCGACTTTCTCCGGGACTCGGCCGGCCTCTTGTGGTCAGTCAGTCAGGCAGTCTATCGGTTTGTCTGTTACTCGGTCAGTCAGTCAGTCAGTCAGCGTATCAGTATGTTTGTTACTCGGTCAGTCTGTCAGTCAAGGAGTCAGTCAGTCAGCGTATCAGTATGTCTGTTACTCGGTCAGTCTGTCAGTCAAGGAGTCAGTCAGTCAGTCAGTCAGTCAGCGTATCAGTATGTCTGTTACTCGGTCAGTCTGTCAGTCAAGGAGTCAGTCAGTCAGTCAGTCTATCAGTCTGTCAGTCAAGGAGTCAGTCAGTCAGTCAGTCAGTCAGTCAGTCAGTCAGTCGATCAGTCTGTCTGTTACTCGGTCAGTCTGTCAGTCAAGGAGTCAGTCAGTCAGTCAGTCAGTCAGTCGATCAGTCTGTCTGTTACTCGGTCAGTCTGTCAGTCAATGGGATTAGTCAGTCAGTCAACAGGTACACGTATGCATCTTTCTTTCTCTGTCACTCGATCCAGTTTGAGATCACTGCATGTCTCTCTCAATGCATCTGAAGGAACACAGACACGTCGACCGATCGAATTCAAGGCCTCCAAAAGAAAGCAGAAAGAAAGGCATTCCTACATGTTAATTGTCCTTTTGCCTTCGTATGCGTGTGTGTGTGCGGGTGTATGAGAGTGTATTCATATGTGTGTTATCTATGAAAGCTCGTTAGTGCATCTTTGAGTACGTATTTGCCTTCATGCTTGTCTGTCTGTCTGTCTGTCTATCTGCCTGTCTGCCTCAAACATATGGTCTGTCTGTTGATATTCTTAATGCTGATACATGTAGAAATGTATACATATATGTATATACACATGCGTGCGTGTGTGTGTGTGTGTGTGTATGTGCGCATAAATGTTGCAGGCTCCTCCAAATTAAGGCCTTCAAGCTGAAGGAGGACCTGTGCTCAAAAACAACGCTGAGCAGGATGCGGAGATGCAGCGATGTGAGTCAGTGTGTCACCTCTAAAAATGTTTATCAACATCCATGCGGTTTGGATTCAGTTAGAAGGATTTGAGTGGCGCCAGCGGACTCCCTTCATTTGCTGTGTGCGTTGATCTGCGCTTTTTTCTGTCTGCCATTTCGTCGGCTTTGATGGTCCCCCTCTTTCGGTCGTCGAGTGTCTTCTTCTTCTACTTTTTCTTGCAGAAAGATGTCTGCGTGAATGAGTGAGTGTGAACGATCGATCGATGTGGGGAGGAGCATCAATTAGTTTCTCTGTTAATTTCTGCATGTGATTCCTTTTCTTTTCTTTTTTGTGGTCTTTGATAGACACACGCCCCCGAATGCCTGCCTGCCTGCCTGCCTGCCTGCTGCCTGCCTGTGTGGAGGGGAGACTGACTGTATGGGTACGTGAGTGTGTGGATGGATGCATGGTTATGATTGCAGATCGACGATGACGACGGCCTCTTGAACGGCAGAGGGGGGGGCGTGGGTGGAGATGAAGAGGACACAGAGGCGTTAGAGAGAGAGGAGAGAAAGGCAAGAGAAGGGGCGAGACTACAAAGGTAGGCATGTCTGTCTGTCGTTGTCTGTCTGGGTGGATGGATGGATGGATAGATGGAACGACGAACGGAAGAAACCATGAAGGAAAGGAAGGAAGGAAGGAAGGAACGAAAGCACGAAAGAAAGAGACAGACAGAGAAACAAACAAAGGAACAAAGAAACAAAGAAAGAGAGAGAAACAAACAAAGAAAGAGAGAGAAAGAAAAAAAGAAAGAAAGAAAGAAAGACAGACAGAAAGAAAGAAAGAAAGAAAGAATGAAAGAAAGAAAGAAAGAAAGAAAGAAAGAAAGAAAAAAAGAAAGAAAGAAAGAAAGAAAGAAAGATAGGAGAGAGGGAAGGAAAGGAGGAAAGAAACAAGGAAGGAAAGAAAGGAAAAAAGAAGGATGAAAAAAAAAAAAACAGATTGTCAGTCTGAGTGCCCTTCCCCCCACTCTCTGCGTGCGTGCGTGCGTGCGTGCGTGCGTGTGTGTGTGTGTGTGTGTGTGATCTGTCTTGCTGTATGCTTAAAATGCTTTCTGTCTATCTCTTTGTCATCTGTCTATCTGTCCATCTGTTCATCATGGGATTTCCTCTCTGCCCCTCTGTCTATCTGTCTGTGTACGCGTCTGCACGTCTTTGTGTGCAAGAATGATGAATTCTGAAATGGATTCCCTCCCATAGTTGTGTTCTTTCCGTCTTTTATTTCAGGTGCGGCTTCTGCAAGTGCGACTTCAGAGCGCACGAGCTCGCATGGCGCATGACTCCCCTGACGATGCTGCAGACTCACGACATCCTCAGGTCAGTCAATCAGTCAATTAGGCCGAAGTCTGGCAGTCAGATCATCTGACTGTCTTTCTCTCTCCCTTGTCGTGCGTGGATTTTCACTGTGTGTCTCTGGATGTACGCGCGTGCCTAGGTGCGCGTGTATGGTTTTCGCGTGTATCTGTGGGTGTGTATGGACCAGTGAGTACGTACCGGTCTGCATGCACATTGGGTTATGGAACAGTCCATATGTGAGTGTGAACGTACATCTGTATTCACCAGCGTGTCTGCGTGTCTGTTGTCTTCATCTAAAGAGGTATTCGCCTGAAAATGAGCACATGTGCATTTTTGCTCGGTAGATGTATGCGGAAGGAAGCGTATGGATATCAGAGAGGAGTCTGTGGGGCAGTCTGTCTGTTCATTCATGTGCAGGTTGGTGTAGTTTTGCGCGTGCGTCCATCTGGAATGATCACATGCATGAATGCATGGATGCAGGCACATAGGGAGACCTCTATCCTGGTGTGACAGAGACCTGGCGTGTCTTGCCAAGATCACTTATGACGAACTGTACTCGGTGCTGCAGGTGGGTGGGTAGGTGAGGGGGGGCTTTGGGGCAATAGGTTTGAAAAAGACTGAATGGAACGCCGTGTGTTGAAAAAGACGGGTACTTCTCTCTCGGTTGTGCAAGTAAGTGGGCTGACTCAGGCAGTGAGCAGGGTCTCGTTCTCTTTCACTTTCCCTTTCTTTGTCTATCTATCTATCTGTCTGTCAGTCTGTCTATTGTTCAACAGTGTGTCTAAATTTATTTGAATGAACAGTCACAATTTTGCCATTTCTGCCCGTATGCATCAATTCTTGCAAGCTGCATGCGTTTGTTCTTGCAGGTCTGCTTGTCATGTTACCGTCTCAGTGCCGCCCTTCAGTCCCTCCAGGCGGTGGAAGTGGAGGCCGCCTCTCGCCTGGGCGTGCCTGTCCCTCATCTCCTTCCGGAGGGTCTAGGGACTGTCAGACAGAAGTTTGAGACTCCGCCGGCTTCGGTGAGTCATTCTGCCCGTTAGTGGTTTCTTCTGTTGGGTTCGTAACTCAAATATACATTAGACCCCGCCTTTGTCTTTGCATGAATGAATTTCAAACAGGGGTCCCTGCCGGTTGGGATAGCTGTGAGGAGCACAACATCTGTGAGTAGGCATTTTTATTTCTGATCGCACAGACGACTGTCTGCCTCCCCCCTTGCCTGCCTCCTTGCCTGCCTGGGTGAGTGTCAATGTTACATGAAGATTAAATGGTAGTGTATCGCATTACATGCAGGTGAGTCAAATGAAGGTGAGGGCGCAGACTGCTGCGGAGAGAAACAGACGGCCAAAGCAGAAGACCGAATTCGACACCTCTTCATCGGAGGAGGAGGAGAATCGGCTGGGAGGGGGAGAAGGAAGCGGTCGGTCGGTTCGTCTCTGAGAGAGAGAGAGAGAGAGAGCGAAAAAGAAATGATGAACACTCATTGGCGCGAATTGTGTACGAAGAGAGAAGATTATGATGTGGAAGAAAGGAGCACATAGAGGCAGATGGACCTCTCTAGATTTTGGGTCGACAGATTCTCATCACAACTCCCCCCCCCCCCC
>JAHBMJ010005890.1:17569-45020 GCA_018398765.1 Chromera velia | reverse complement strand
CTCTCTCTCTCTCTCTCTCTCTCTCTCTCTGTGTGTGTGTGTGTGTGTGTGTGTATCTATCTATCCATCTATCTATCTATCTTGCTGGTCTGGTCTGGTCTGGTTTTTGTTTTCACCTCTATTGGCCTTCTCGTTTATTTACTCTGCTGTTCCTCTGATGGTTCGTCTCCCCTCTCTCTGTCTTGCCTTCAATCAATCAATCAATCAATCAATCAATCACTCAATCAATCAAAATGAATTGGGGAATGAAAGGAGACCACACAGATGGGTGATGGATTCATCAGTTTTGTTCTTTGCACCATCCATGCATGCAATTTCACCCAAAGCCCCACTTGACTTGACTGCATGCACCTCTCTCTCTTCATGAACGCATGCCGTGCGCATCCATTCGGATTCCTTTCAGCAGGTCCATCTGTGAAGGTTGATAAGTAATCAAGAGCAGATCCTCTTTTCTCTCTACATTCGATCTCCCTTGGGCCCGCACTCACTCACTCACTCACGCACGCACTGCAGATACTGTGCGGCCGACCCCCTTCCTGCTGTCTGGCTGGAGGCTCTGACCAACGTTGGGTCCGATCCGTCACTCCACCCCCCATCCGCACACACATCCGGTAAGCACACATTGACAGGTGCGGACAACATTCTCCCAGGCGTCTCCCTGGCAACACGCAGACGGGCACACGGACCGAGACCTGCCTTCGAGCCCTCTTCGTGCTGCCCATGTCACTGCCAGATAGGCACATCGGATTCCCTCCCCCCCCCTCCTTCCTCCGGAGTGAACAGTCAGAGGCATTCATCAACCCGCCCTCGTTTTACCGCCCTCGTCCCTCACGATCACGCAGGAGTCCTTCCAAAGCCCTTCCCTGCTGAAGAGTGGAAAGAAAAGCACAAGCAGATGAAACAGAAATCATCTTTAAACAAAGAAGGCTTAAATCCAGAAAGCTGCAGAACGGAACAAAGGCGGACATTTGGCTCTGACAAAGATCGATTCATACCAAATTGAGAAGCTTCAAAATTTGTTTTCCTATATGTGACTTGATTGAAACCCTTTTTTATTTTTAAAAATTTGCCTGATTTATTTGCCTCGTATAAAGAAACTTATGTGAAAACCAGTGTAAAAAGTTTTAAACTGAGATTTTGTTGAAAGAATAAGTCGAGGCCCGGCAGTGGACCGCGGGGTAACCCGAAACATAAATCCTATCCTAATCCTATCCTATCCTACAAATATTATTCATATAAGTTCGTGACAAATAATCTTTTTTTTATCATCAATAATTCATTATTATTATGATATGTCCACCAATTAGGACTATACATGAGTTGTAACATGACTATGTATATGTCTGTATTCATGATGCTGATCTTTAGCTGGATCTTTGGCTAAATCTTACATCCAAAAAAACTAAATCCTTAGCTACTAGCCTCTATTAGGCCCTCTAACCACTAGCAAACAGTGCTGCAAACTTTAAAGTTTTGATACGTATACGTGCCGCCTTCAAATGCTCACTCTAGGTGAATAAACGTGAACAAAACTTGCATGTTATGCCCTGCAGTTAGCCAGAGCCCAAGTGGTATGCTTACCGGCTTTGACTGTCTCAATTCAATTCACAATCCACGTAGAAAATGATGTAGCTTGAGAGAGAAAGACTAGGCGAAAGAAAGAGAAACCAGGCCTATATAACCCCATAGGCCTAGTCTCAAATACAAAATATTTGAGTTTGATGATGATGAAGCTCAAATCAAATCAAATCAAATCCGTGGAAGCAGCTTATAGAGTACTAGCCAAACTAGAGCATGATATGTTTTTACCAGCAGCAGCACCAGATGCCTTCCTCATGCACCTTTTACAATACAGTAACGTTACCACATTATCTGGCCAACAAATGACTTCTGACGAAACGGAATCTAGAACAGAATAGAGAGACATCGATCAAAGCCCTGAAGACTAATCAATTTTGATTATACAGCCTTGCTACCAGCAGCTGCGGCAGCAGCAGCACCAGATGTTGCCTTTCTCCACAACCTTCTCCTCCTTTTGTTCTTCCTTCAATGCTTCCTCCCTTAATTCTATGATGACAACTTTCTCCAGGTCTGACAGCTCCCCTTCCCTCAATTCTATTGCGACCATCAATTCCAAGTCTGAAAGCGTCAAGGCGGCTTTGGATCCGACAATGGTGGAGAGGCACATGGTGTAAGGTGGAAAGGATCCAGGGAAAACAAAAAAAAGGAAAGGAAGGAGAACGAGAGTAGACGAGGCTGAACGCACCCTAAAAAAAAGAATGAGAGAGCTCAGCCTGATCAAAAAAATTCATTCGGGGTGAATGAGAGAAAAGGATTGAGGGAACGAAGTCGTCTCTCTTCTCTTCATTTAGAGCCCGTACATAATTATATGGGTCCCGTGATATCCCATACAGACCAGTACAGGCGCAGGCAGCCGCAGCTAAAACAAAGCAGTATAAGGAAGGAAGAAGAATCTACCCCTATCGGAAGCATTCTGAAAGACTATAAGATAAACGAAATCGTCTGAAGACAGAAGCACACACGGAACTGGAAGTGAGCAAAGGAACCTCCACCCCCCCCCCTGGCTCTCTCCCCTTCCCCTCATACATGCACCCACTCATACACCGAAGACTTAGTCCTAAGCTACCAGCAGCCGCAGCAGCAGCACCTGATGCTCTCCTCCTCCTGTACCCGCTCTTCTACCACCCGCTCCTCCTCCTTCAATTCTCTTACAATGATTCATTCTAAGTCCGAAAACTCCCTCCTTCTCAATTCTATTGCGATAATTAACTTCACATCGGAAAAAATCAAGGCGGCTTCGGCCCCTGCAAGGGTGGAGAGCCACATGGTGTAATATAAGGTGGAAAGGAACTAGGGAAAGCAAAGAAAACGAAAGGAAAAACGAGGATGAACACACACCGAAGCAGAGAATGAGAAAGCTAAAAAAATTCATTTGGGGTGAATGAGAGAAAAGGAGGGAACAAAGTCGTCTCTCTTCTCTTCATTCAGAGCCCATAATATAAGTCCTGTGCAACCGCAGGCAGGCAGAAAGAAAGAAAGAAACTTTAAGCAAAAAAAAAGAAAGAAAGAGAGAAAAAAAAAACTGACGAAGCAGACGAAGAGGCCATGAAGAGGTTGGAGCCGGAAAGTAAGAAAAGGAGACAAAGGGAGACAACTGGACATTCCGAGGGTGCACAGGCCAGTCCCATCGATCCCTCTCTCTCCCCTCAGCATTAAAGGGAACCCCCCTTCCCTGAACGGACGAAACAAAGCAAACGAGCAGGTATAGGCATCCTGGCAGGCAGGAGGGCATACAACTAATGTTTGTTAATTCTGGAAGAAAGCCGCTTCTTTCCTTTCTTAATCCGTCGAGATCCGTTGATCGATCCGCACACTCACGCACGTACGTTCAACAACTCTCTCTCTCTTCCACCCTGCCTGCCTGCCTGCATCAATCTCTGACGGAGTCAGTACGCTTTCGGATAGCTAGCCAGACAGACAGACAGACAGACTATATCGTCTTTTCATGGACACAGACACACACACACACACACATATACACACACACATACACACACACACACACACATACACACACACACACACACACATACATACACACACATATATATATATATACACACACACATACACACATACACATACATACATACACACACAGACACACACACATACATACACATATACACATATGCACATACACAGAGAGAGGGAGAGAGAGAGAGAGAGAGAGAGAGAGAGAGAGAGGGAGCGAAAGAGAGCAGCCACATTCATAGACACGCATACATGCAAATTTAAATGCCCGAGAAGGACCGGTGAAAAGAATCGATCATTAAATTCAACTGAAAGGTGGAGAGAACACTACAGAGAGAGAGAAAGGCTAAACTGAGAGAAAGAAAGATGAACGCCCTGCCTGTCAGCCTGTTGCTGCCTGCATAACTCGATCTGCGATGAGCACTCCCGTCTATATATGTGTAGAGGTTGCATGTCCACAAAAGCACGTCGGCCGTTCACGTTGTCGAAGTCGGCTACCTGCTCCTCGGTTATCAGCATTGCCTGCAAACACACAATAAAATAATTAATACGGTAAACAACTACAAGCCAAGCATTTCTGGAATGCAAAGCACTGCGAGGTCTGTATGGGAGAAAGGAAGTGAGAAAGGAAGAGAATAGCCAGGCTACTATGAAAATCTTTTTACCTGCCAGTAAGAATAACAGAGTGAAGAGTGCCTTTCTTTCAGCAGCAGGCATGCATACGGAATAAACAGAAACAGAGACGGGGCATCAATTAAGGCGGATACAACGGAGCAAGCGGCAAAGAATTTGTGCTGATGCGCGACAAAACTACGTTAGGCACACTCAGTCTGAAAGAAGCGAGCATGAACACATTGAAAGACCCTAGAAGCCACTAGATCTTCTCAACTAGAAGCTTATCATTAGAGTCTCTTAAGATCTTCTTACAAAGAAAGACTGAAGGACGGGATACATTGCATATTCCCGTTCCTTTCATTGTTCAGCCGTTTCATCTCATCACGTTTTATGAGCATGCTACTATTGATTGCAATTAATTTAAATTGCATGAAGAAGCATGCACATACATGCATGCAGCTCAGCATGGCTCATCAATCTATAAGGCGGCGCGCATGGCAGCAGGCACTTCAGGCATGGCGGCTCAACAATCACCCCCTGACTGAGGCACAGACGAAAGAACAAATACAGAGCCATCTATCTACCCACAACGCCGACTGACTCTCATGCACATGCTCGATCGCTTCGCAAAGTCAATCTTCTTAACACGTGCTCCTACTTTCTCTTTCTTCACAACTTTCACAGTGGAAGGAATGTTACCATTGTAGCGCTCTAACATGAGCTTGGTCTGTCTATCTGCCCTCATGTCACTAGTCCTGCACCAGTACACACGGGAACGCAGACGATGCAATTCCTGCCTGACATAAGCAAGAAGACCATTCATAGCGGGCTCTGCCTTTGCCTGTCCAAACTCTAGCTGATCCATCAACGGCCCGGAATCCGTCACGAATTCAATCGGCACTTTCTTACACCAAAGCGCCTCTGCTAGATCTTTCCAAGCAAAAGCTTTCTTCACGCTCTCTGCAGATGCAACTGTCTCCAACGAAGTGCTCGAAATCAGCTTTTGCTTCACTCTTGCACTCTTCCATGCAAAAAGGTTGCTCTTTCTTAAAGCATGAATCCTTTCTCTGTCTACTTGTTCTGTCTGATCTACAAGATAAACTTCGTTTCCCCATCGCCCTTCATACTTCTGGAGAGAATAAGACCCATCATGGAAAACAACCATCTTGGAGTCCTTGACTGCGGTAAAAACAAGAGAGGTCTTCCTTTGCTTCGCATGATTCAACAAACACAAACCACCTTCTACCTTCTCTGCAGACGGCTTGGTCGACCAACGACTCAACTCATCAAAAAGAAAAGAAATGTCTGGCTGTGTCCTTGCTGCCCACCCAGTTACCCCTATGATCTTCTACATGAGGGGCACATATTCTTCTTTAATCTCTTCTTCTGTTAGAGGGTCCAAAAGGTCTGGTCTGATCTTCCCCCCCTTCAGTTTGCTCTCTTCCACTTCAACGGACTCAAGATACTCTTCCTGACTCATCTCAAAACCTTCCTTTGTTTTCTTTAGTTGCATGCCTATATAGCTCATTGTCTCTCCTTCTTTTAACACCTCAGGCTCATCCATTTTCAGTTTCTCTTGAAGAGGAGAAAGGAAAGAAAGAGGATCTTCAGCAAAAAGAAGACGATCATCGACATGCCTAACTAACACGGCCTTCACTTCACCTCCCTCCCCACCTCTGTGAACGAAAATGCTTTCTTTTATCTCCTCCCACCCCAATTCCTTTGCTATCTTCTTAAAGGAGAGAGAGAAGAGACGGGGACTGTCTGCAAGGCCGTACATTGCTTTCTTCAATTTCAAGACGGCACCTGGCTTCATCCATTCGGGACGATCAGGAGGGAGAGAAGAGGGAAGTTGGATAAAAACATAGTCAGAAATCGGAGCAGTCAGAAAAGCAGTGTGGACGTCCGACTTTGCAGCCGTCTATCCCTTCGAAGAAGCAAAAGAAAGAACTAAAAGAACTGCCCACCAATCTGCCGTCCCACTAAAAGTCTCTAACTCTTTTCGGTCGTCCTGAAACCCTTTTACGACCAGCCTTGCTTTTGCGATTCTTTTCCCTTCCTTCATTTTCCAAGTAAGCACCCACCTCCACTTCATGGCTTTTCTTCCTTTCGGCAGATGCACACCTGGCTGAAAGACATCACATTCGATGAATTGATTCAATTTGGCTCTCTGTCCTTCAATGTGAGACCCCCCCGCAACCTCTTCTGGAGTGGCATCAATGTGTCCTTTCTTTGGATTCACGTGAGAAAGCATCTTCTCCACGACTTCCTTATCGACCTCCAACACACGGGGCAAGGGACGTCGGGCTTTCTCTTTTTCCTTGATTGCGCGCGCAAGCTTCTGCTTCAACTCATTTAGTCTCTCTTGCAGATCTTCTATCTTTTCATTCTCATCTTCTCTTCTCTGTGCAAAACGCACATCTTCCTTCCTTTCTTCATCTTCCTGCACAAAATGTGCATCGTCAGACGGCAGCTTCCAAATCCGCTCACAGCAGACTCGCATACCGACTGACCGTCTGTAGGCACCAACTGACGTCTACGCCTGTCTCTCCTTCTCAAAACAGAGGCCTGACCGGAATCTAACCCCCCTTGCCCAGACCCATTCACCTGGCTGCCCTGCACACCCTCTGTATCCCCGTCCAGCTCCCCCTCCTGATGCTGTGCAATCATCTCGAGGTGGCCGCCCCGAAGTGACTGCCCAGCAAAAGCGGCAGAAGGAAGAACTGATGCATTTGTGCCCTCACCCCCCTCGCTGGCCATCGAGGGAGACAAAACGCACTGCTCGGCTTGCTTTGCAGCTCGCCACGGAACATCAGGGAAAAAGTATGCAGGGCTAAAAGAAGAAGAGAAACGTGCATGCCTCCCTACACCGGAATCAACCTCCATTTCATCCATATCCACATCTGAAAAAGAATCTTCCTGTGGAACAAAACCCTGTCTATCTGGAGACAAAGAAGAAGAAGAAGGAGAAGAAGAAACAAAAGAAATGCCTGACCACCTGACAAGTGAAACAAGTGAAGGATGCACTCGCAAAGGCTTCCATCCGTTCCCTTTTTCTATCAGAACCACCACTACAGACGAATTCTCTACAGAAGCAAAGATGCCTTCCTTTCTGTGCACAGGCTCTGCCCCCTTCTTGATTGGGTGAGGATCATACACCACCACCCTGTCCCCCACAGCAATCGGAGAAATCTCTTCTGCCTTCTCTTCCCCAAAAACTGCCTTCATTGGAGACTCCCCTGTTACAGTCGACACAACTTCATTCAACTGCTGCACCACCCCCGGAAAGAGCCATTTCTCTGTGTATCTGGGTAAATGGGCCTTTCTGACTATCTTTCTCAATAGTTTCTTTACAGTTCTATTTGGTCTTTCTACTTGTCCCTGTACTTGAGGACAGTAGTCTGGTCCTCTCTCATGATGCACTCCCTCTCTTTGCAAAAAAGAATCGTATTCCTTCTCGAACTCGCCTCCGTTATCTGTCTTAACGATCTTTGGTTTCCCTTTCCCAAGTCTCTGCTACTTCCTTGTCCAGTGGATCATTGCTCTCTTTGCCTGACTTTTTTGAGAAAGAGTCTCTCCCTGCATGAATCTCGTTTTTCCATCAATAAGAAGACTGGCTGGCATACCCCCCGCAAGCATACAGAGGTCATACACAACAACATCATTGAATTCTTCTGCCCTCCCCCCCGGTGTTTGTCTTACTGGAATTCTTCTCATGGTTGCATTCACTTCTCTACACTTGCGACAGTTAATCATCTCTGTACAATCCTTTACGTGCACACGGTGAGCCATTCCTTTTTCTCTCAGGGTCGTATACAAACGCTTACCTGTCGAGTGTCCAAAACGGTAGTGCCACATGTTTAATTCTCTCTGGGTCATCTGACTGAGCAAGAGAAAAAGAATCGGGTCCGGAGGGTTGAGAGGCTCCCGCCTGCTCTCCACTTACCATTGCCTTTTCTATCGGGAGACGGGATCATCACCAGAAGAAATCTTCTCTTCCTCGGTGACTGTCAGGCAGACACATTCATTCACTCGTTTAGAAGAAAAAGAAACAAAAGAAGAAGAAGAAGAAAAAGGAAATGCACGAATTACGTGTACACCGTCTCTCTCTTCTAACAACGCTTTGACTTTCTTTCCGTCTCTTGATGAACGCAATTCGACCCAATAAGGCTTGTCGACTTTCTGCAGACGGAGACCCCGAACAGACAAAAGAGAAACAGAAACCGAACGTGAGTATGCACCTTCTGTGTACACCTCCTCGATTTCATTCTCTGGAGACAAAACACCGACACGTGCATGCACGTATCTGTCTGTCTGAAAAGAATCTCCCTCAGCTTTCTCATAAGTCACTTTCTTTCTCCAACTGTCTACAATGCAATCATCCATGTTACGACCAATCAGATGCTTACTACAACCAGTATCTGCAAAAGGAAAGCGGACCTCTTCACACTCGCAGTCGTCCTCTGCCAAGGATGTAAATAGGTTTGAGAAACGAGAGCCCCTTGCCGTCTCTCGTCCCATGCCCGAGCGTGGTCAATCGCCCTTCCCCCCCCCGGATGAGGAAGAAGACCCCCCCTTCTTCTTGCACACAGGGGCGCCTGCGTAGTGACCCTTCTCACCGCAATCCCTGCACTCGATGTTCTTCTTCTTGGCCCAGCACTCACCCTCATGCTTTCTCCCACAGGTGTAGTAGACCGGATGCTGCCCCCCCTGACCAGAGTTCCCACTCGAACCCTGTCCGGAGGACCCCCTAGTGTTCCTATTCTCCCTCTGCCTGCCATGATCATTCCCCCTGTGTCCCCCCTTGGGGTTGAATGAACGCCCTGCCTTCTCCCTTCCCCGCCCTTCTCCTTCTCCTCGATGGCAGCGAACCAGTCGAGGTGAGGATGAATATCGTCCCACGAAAGCGAGTTCAGGTCAAGGAGCATCTCTCCCTTCTACGCTCTGATGGCGGTGATGACGGTGTTCTTTTGGTCAGAGTCGAGGGCGTGAAGGATCATGGTCGGCTTCGCTGCATCTTCGATGGGTCTCTGCACCCCCATCGCTTCTACCTCCAGATTGGACAGACGTCGACGCAGGGTCTTGAACCTAAACTTGATTTTGGGCTTGAGGACCTCTCCGGCTGCGCTGCGCCGGTTGGTGTCGTAAAGGAATTCCTTGACCTTCTCCTCTACTGCTAGTTGCCTCACAAGCAGGTTGGAGAGGTATTCTTCCTTCACACGCCTGAGGACCTCCTTGTGCTTGAGGCCAGCGCGGAAAAATCGCTTGAGGTGGGATTTGAACCTCGAGTCGTTCTTGGCGGCCTTGTACATGCCCATCCAAACCACCCTCTTCCACTGACCAGAAGAGCCAAAACGGGACCTCCGGAGCTCCTCCTTCATGAAATCTCCCCACTGTCTCTCCCAATCCTCGAACCCCTCCTTGGGGTCGAACACAGGCAGAAGCGCCCAGTCCACTTTCACTTTCTTCCACGAGGAAGACGACACGACAGAGGAAGAATCAGAGGACTCAGACTCGCTAGAAGAGTCCGAGTCATCAAAAGAGTCCGAATCGTTGCTTGGCACAGCAATAGAAACCTTCTGCCGTCTCTTGTTCTTTCCGGACTTCTTCTTTTGCAAAATCTTTTCTACGATCTTGTCAATCTTTTCTTCTAATTTCTTCTCAAGAAGGGAATCGAGTTTGGAATCGAGAGTCACTGCGCTGCTGCTTGACTGTGCAGCTGCAGCTTCTTCTTAGGCCTTCTTCTTGGCCTCTTCCTTTTCCTTTCTCCTCTGAGCTCTCGTCCGGACCATCTTGAAAAATCCAGAGAGAGAGAAAGAGAAAAGAGCAATCAGATCGGACACACTGACTGAAAGACCCTAGAAGCCACTAGATCTTCTCAACTAGAAGCTTATCATTAGAGTCTCTTAAGATCTTCTTACAGGGAAAGACTGAAGGACGGGATGTATTGCATATTCCCGTTCCTTTCATTGTTCAGCCGTTTCATCTCATCACGTTTTATGAGCATGCTACTATTGATTGCAATTAATTCAAATTGCATGAAGAAGCATGCACATGCATGCATGCAGCTTGGCATGGCTCATCAATCTATAAGGCGGCGCACATGGCGGCGGGCACTTCAAGCATGGCAGCTCAACACACATGAACCTATAAAGATCAATGGACCATCACAACCCCTGCCAGAAGAAATCAATGGACCGTCACAACCCACTGCCAGAAGACTACTAACTGAACAGGCAAAAGCAGGGAAACGCAAAGACCTCGCATAGCCATGATGTGGCTAAAGCCTAAGGGAGGCACTTAAGGATGGTATGAGACAGCCAGACATTCAAAAGGATGATCCATCATATGCAAGAAGATCTTTTGCAGCTGCGCTTAAAACTTTCACTTGCTCTTTGATGACAAGCTCTTCAATTGCGGCGGTGGAGGCTTCCCACTAAGTTCTGTATACAACTACCTGAGTTATACATATATACACAGAGAGAGAGAAGAGAGGGGGGGGGAATCTGATTCGGTGTGGAATGGCGATAACCTGAAAACAAACCTATTAATACATGAGACAAAAACAAACGGAGAAGATAGAGGCAGGGCATACGGGTACATCCCTGCTGAGGCTTCCTGCCTCTGCGGCTTCTAATTGAAAAAGCATCTCCGGACTCTATTTTGAGGCGTCGAGAAACTCAGAGAAGAGGGAACGGAAGACGGCGTTCTTCATTCTTATCGGTGGCAAAACTGTTTAAGGCTAACGTCTTTTTTTCTGCTGCCGAACAAATGATGGTCCCCGCGGACCCCCCCGGGTTTGAGGCTCCACGGGGTCTATGAAGAAGGAAAGAAGCGCCTGCAGGATGAGCTCTCCCCTCCAANACGTGCTTTTTGACATCTCTGAAGATCTGACATCTTTCAGCTGACATATATATGCACTGTCAAATTAACTGAAATCGTTGACAAACTCCCGCATCCGGCGTCGGATGATCCCGCGCGCGCGTGAAAGGCGAGAAATTGAAAGCATGCATGCTTTTTTAAAAAGTTATAATATAATTAACAAGTGAGTGCGCGCGCTTTGCGCATGGAAGTGACTAAGATCTTGTCACCCGACTCTTGTGAGTATGTTAATTATCACGTACGGGCTAAAGAAAAACGTTAAAAAACATAAGCATGCAGTATTACGGTCTGATTCCTAAATCTTTTCTTGAGCTACTATTGGTATCTAAATCCATCAATTACATATTTACTGAACCGAATGCATTTAACATCATTATGACTTTAAAAAATTACGCATTCAATCAATCAACTAGTCGATCAAATAAGAGCTGTGTCATAAAATATTCTAAAATTCGTTAGACTTACGGCTAAACACATTATGTAACCTTTTTTAGAAGATACTTTTTGATAAATGCTTTGTATACCAGCTGTGGAACTCATCGATCGATTGAAAAATTCTAGAAGCCACTAGATCTTCTCAACTAGAAGCTTATCATTAGAGTCTCTTAAGATCTTCTTACAGGGAAAGACTGAAGGACGGGATGTATTGCATATTCCCGTTCCTTTCATTGTTCAGCCGTTTCATCTCATCACGTTTTATGAGCATGCTACTATTGATTGCAATTAATTCAAATTGCATGAAGAAGCATGCACATGCATGCATGCAGCTTGGCATGGCTCATCAATCTATAAGGCGGCGCACATGGCGGCGGGCACTTCAAGCATGGCAGCTCAACACACATGAACCTATAAAGATCAATGGACCATCACAACCCCTGCCAGAAGAAATCAATGGACCGTCACAACCCACTGCCAGAAGACTACTAACTGAACAGGCAAAAGCAGGGAAACGCAAAGACCTCGCATAGCCATGATGTGGCTAAAGCCTAAGGGAGGCACTTAAGGATGGTATGAGACAGCCAGACATTCAAAAGGATGATCCATCATATGCAAGAAGATCTTTTGCAGCTGCGCTTAAAACTTTCACTTGCTCTTTGATGACAAGCTCTTCAATTGCGGCGGTGGAGGCTTCCCACTAAGTTCTGTATACAACTACCTGAGTTATACATATATACACAGAGAGAGAGAAGAGAGGGGGGGGGAATCTGATTCGGTGTGGAATGGCGATAACCTGAAAACAAACCTATTAATACATGAGACAAAAACAAACGGAGAAGATAGAGGCAGGGCATACGGGTACATCCCTGCTGAGGCTTCCTGCCTCTGCGGCTTCTAATTGAAAAAGCATCTCCGGACTCTATTTTGAGGCGTCGAGAAACTCAGAGAAGAGGGAACGGAAGACGGCGTTCTTCATTCTTATCGGTGGCAAAACTGTTTAAGGCTAACGTCTTTTTTTCTGCTGCCGAACAAATGATGGTCCCCGCGGACCCCCCCGGGTTTGAGGCTCCACGGGGTCTATGAAGAAGGAAAGAAGCGCCTGCAGGATGAGCTCTCCCCTCCAAGAAGGGTTCCAGGACTCCCGGTGGAAGTTGATCATGGACAGACAGAGGGGCCGGTTAATCTCAAAACGGCCGTTCCGGGTTATCACAATAATAGAAAGGGGGGCGAACGGGTACTTCTTCGGGAATACCACCTTCCCGTGGTTACCGTACACCCTCCTCGAGAAGGGCCCTGGTGTCCTCCGGGAGGTCGTGAAAGATGTAGTGCCATATGAGGACAGACTCCATTTCATGTCTGACCGTGATCTGCAAGAGAGGCACATTCACAGGAAACTGAACGCATGTACGTAGAAGGAAGGCAAAATATAGGGCTGACGGCCGGAGGAAAAAGCCGCGACTGGAGAATTAAACACGGAGTGGGTACCATGCATGAAAAGAGAGCAAACGGCTGGCAGTGTGACACCACTCAGTAATTATCAATAACTGACTGACTGACTGACCAAGGGAAACGACGGAGGATTGGAGGTTCTGAACTCTCACTTGGCTGAATCGCAGGACAACGTGCGCTCCTTAGTAGAGTCGGGGCCCTTTTCATCCCCCCCTTCCTGTCTAAGGCATCCCAGAGGGGGCCTTCCCCCCCTCTGACGGCATCATCATGCCTCCCGAATTAAAAAGCGGGGGAGCCTGAGGCATTAGAGGGAATTAATGCAGTGGGGGCATTAGGGGGGAACCCGGAGTGATCCTGAGTGCTCCCTCCACCCAGCCGGGGCTTCAGCGCACCACCCGTAACGCCTGCTGCTGCGTGCATAGATCCAGCACCAACAGAGGCAAGAAGAAGACGGGGTCCGGATGCGGGCGAGAGTTGCTGATAAGCTGGACATTGATACTGATATGAGGGGACAAGGGGGAAACCTGCGGGTTCGTGAGGGGGTATGGGCTGCTGCTGGCCTCCTCCGACTCCGTTAAGTTGGTTGTGGTTGTGCTGTGGGTGCATGGCATAGGGGAAAGGTTGTGGGAGGCCCCTGTTGTCCTCTAGGTGGCTGGGCTCATAGAAGTCAGAGGGCTGGAGAGTGTATGCATTAATATGAGGGGGGTGCTGTTGGACGGGATGGTGGAAGGAGGCTTGGTTCTATGCGTCCAGAAACTCTGGAAAGAGGGAACGAAAGACCGTATTCTTTTGGTTAGCTGCATAACTTTTTAGGGCTAAAGCCTTCTTGTCTGCTGCAGAACAAATAATAGACCCTGCGGTTTGAGGCTCCGTAGGGTCTATGAAGAAGGAAAGAAGCCCTTGCAGGATGAGCTCTTCCCTCCAGACAGGGTCCCAGGACTCCCGGTGGAAGACTCCTGGTGGAAGTTGTTCATAAACAGATAAAAGGGCCGGTTAATCTCAAAACGGCGGCCGTTCCGGGTCATCACAATAATAGAAAAGGGGGCGAACGGGTACTTCTTCGGGAACACCACCTTCCCGTAGTTACCGTACACCCCCCCCGAGAAGGGCCCTGGTCGTAACATTGTGAGGCTAGCCAGCCGCCCAACGATACGCAAAGTAGCATGTCAGACAGTATCGAGGTACGCGCAGTTTAAGCGCATTCGCGTTTATGTAATTAAGCTACGCGTATGCATATACACAGTCAGCCGTGAGTCAAGCCATTGTACGAAAATCTATAGGGAAGCATCTGGAAGTAGTAACCTTGTATGACAGAACTTCTTATACCGAATGAGCCCCGTACAACAAGCTAGCCACTGCACCACACTCCGTTACGTGGTAGCAGAACGAAACGATCAGCCTCAGTGGAGTTCGCAGACCGTCCGTCTCTCGTCGTGAACACATTCTCTGTCTGACAGTGCGAGGTCTCTTTGCAGCTTCACACAGCTTGCACTGACTACGCACGCAACCACTGCAACAAACAGAAACCTATGAGTTCATTGCTTTATCTTGTGAAAAGTTTTCAGAAGTCTTCAGTAGCACGTCGGTCATGTCGATCTGGGAACGTTTTGGGAAATTTCTTTCGCTTGTATGTGAACTTCAAAAATTTAAGGACATCCCGTCCGGAGAAGTGCAAACGAACGGTGAGAGCCTCTTAAAGGAAGGGTTTGAGATTGCAGAGCGACTCTTGGAGTCCACAGAAGCCAGTAGACCGTCTGGCCTACCAACTGGGATTTCTAAGAAGCAAAGTACAGTCCAACATGCGATTTGACACACCGATACGGGCAAACCGAAAACTCGCAGAAGTCATAGGTTGACAGAGGCGGCCTGGAAGAAAAAAGTGGCAGAGCAAACGCAGTCTCAGCAATCATCTGAGCACTGTAATGCTGGTTGCCCAAAAGGTTTAGCAGGGAGAGAGAGGAAACAGAAAGTCCAGCAGCCCAGAGACGTCTTCTTTAAAAGCATGCGCAAAGCCCCAGGCGCCCATGGAAATGCAAATCGAAGTGGAGAGAGGGGTGAAGCGAGCAGGCGAGGTTTTAGCAGTAATCAATCGAAGATTTCTAGCCGCTCGCAACAACAGAGGAGGCCGGACTGAGGGACAGAGAGAGGAGGGAGAATTATTCCACCAGGTACCCCAGAGAAAGAATTCTGTATGAGAGAGGGGGATGTGGATTGGGTCGAAGAAACCCTGGGTAATGGCGGTGTTTGCGTAAGATCGCACGGCTGTGTGCAGTCGGGCGTTTCCAATCAGTCGCAGCAGCAAACAGATGTGCAGGTGTCTAGGGTGTGAGAGGGAAGTGTTTCTATGAGCTCTGTGGGAGCCATATTCGCTGGAACTCCAAGCATGACGTTCGACTTCAGTCAGTCGTCCTAGAAAGAAGGCAGAAGGACGTGGAAAGTGCAAAAAGGGAGTGGGATTATCAATTCCGATGGGGGCATATTCTTTGCGACGCCTCAGACGACTTTTGATTTCGGTCAGAGCTCCCCTGTGATGGCTCCTGCCGGAGGGGATGGTCAAATGAATGAGCCCACCCTGATGGAGCTGTGCTGGATCGAAAGGAGTAAGAAGGACGAAGGAGGTGTGGGAAAAGACTTGTTTGAATCGCTGTATAGAGTTAGGAGTTGGAAATTGAGAGAGCAAATCCACTGCCAGTCTAAAAGATCATACAGCCCGTCTCTGCAGCTCAATCGTTTAGAAACAGGTGGGCAGGGAAATGACTTTGGGGGTGGGAGTCCGGGGAAAGCAGAGAGATAGAAACAAAAGCGCCAAAAAAAGAAAGAGAGAAAGAGGCAAGAAAAGCATGAAAGGGAAATGCTGGCTGTGAGGCAAAAGAAGGAGACGGACAGCCATTGGTCTCCTCTGCCTCCAATCAGTGAGGGAGTGGAGGAACCAGCAGTCTCGTCTGATGGTTTGACACCGTCTCGTCAGGCTAGGCGTCGGCAAGAGAGAACGGAGGCGAAGAACAAAGAGAAAGAGAGAAGGCGAGCAGCCCATGCAAAACCAAAGACGCCAGTCCCACCGCGTGATCCGCTCCAGCACAAGTATAATTGGGAGGATGTGTCTTTTTGTTTTCGGTTGGGAAGGGAGGACTTAATTCCAAATATTCAGGGAATTGGCACTGCAGACTGGCATACATTTTTGGCACGTCGTGGGTGTGGCACGTTGTGGGTGTGGACAGACAAGGGAGATATTTTACAAGGAGGTGTATGGGAATAGAGCGGGTGTGATACCGTGTATGCCAGAAGTGAGACCTGCAGTGCGGCAGATGAGGAGCGTGCGAACTGCCCACACTTTAGCGCAGTCTTCTATCAGTCCACAACCTCCATCAGAGCAGCAGCACCAAGCTAACGGAGACTCGAATCAAACAGATGGGAAAGAGCCGGGGGTAATTGTAGGGCCAACCGATTAGGAGATGCAGTACTATGGCATCCAGTGGACTCCGTGACTGAAGGAACAATTTTCAGCTAATGTATATGTTTTCCACCCTTTTGTGTCTGATTTTTTTTTTTCTGTTGTTGTCCTCATGTGCGTTACACTCTTTCTAACCGAGCGTGGACGCGGCCTTGAAGGGGGAGGGGGCATGTACACTGGGTGTACGGTGAAGGCAGTACGGATGGTGGTTGGGAGTTGTGATAACTTGACTGGAGTGGACTATGAGTCGATGATATGAAAGAGAGGAAGAACCACAGAAAAGATGGTAAAGGAAATTCTGAAAACAGAAATCAAAGAGAGTCGAAAAAAGAGAAAAGAAAAGTTATCTTTGATTTTCTACGACCCCGTAGGTGAGGGAAAGCAATGATCTAATCAACGATCATAACTCCATTGCCGTGAAGAGTTGCATCAGAAAATTCACTTGCGTTCTCTGGGTAAGCCAGCGTAGACGTGGCTTCAGGGGGGAGGTGGCACGTAACGTTGTGAGGCTAGCCAGCCGCCCAACGATATGCAAAGTAGCATGTCAAACAGTATCGAAGTGTGCACAGTTTGAGCGTATTCGCATTTATGCAATTAAGCTACGTGCATGCATGTACGCAGTCAGCCATGAGTCAAACCATTGTACGAAAGTCTATAGAGAAGCATCTGGAAGTAGTAACCTTGTATGACAGAACTTCTTATACTGAATGAGCCCCGTACAACAAGCTAGCCATTGCACCACACTCCGTTACGCTGGTATCCTCCGGGAGGTCGTGAAAGACGTAGTACCATATGAGGACGGACTTTGTTTCCTGCCTGACTATGATCTGCAAGAGAGGCACATTCGCAGGAAACTGAACGCATGCACGCGGAAAGCAAAATACCACATACACTGTGTGACACATATACACAGACAAATGCATACATGCTCTCTCTCTCTCTCTCTCACACACACATACACACACATACACACACACACACACATGCACATGCACACACCCACAAATATATACACACACACACGTACACTCATACTTACGCACACGCAAGCACACACATACATACACACACACACACACACACACACACACACACATACGTGCGCGGACATATACACACACATACATACACACATATACACATACACATACACACATATACATACACATACACACACACACACACACACACACACACATACATACGTACGCACGCTTTCATGCATGCACATATATGCATACACTGCATATACATCAGACTGAAAAAATGCTTTCCCCTCTTTGCCGTAATCAAGATATGGAGATAGACAATCAGTCAAGCAGGTAAGCAATCAGAAAGGTGGAAGGTAGGGAGGAAGGCAGATAGTCTAAGATACGTAGATAGACCGTCAGGCCTGAATTACCGAACAATCCAAACCAAACGGAGATGGAAGAGAAGAAACGACACGGCACAACCTCTGAAAGATACCCCCACCCCATGCACCCATATAGCACCAGCTTCCCTGGTGTCTTCTGCTTCTTCTTTGTGTTCCCCCCCCCTCCCAGTTTTCTTTCTGATTGATCTTTTCTCTCAAGTCCCCCTCTTCTTCCACATCATCCTATACTGGATCTTATACGTCCTCAACCCATCCCGCACGCCCCTGCATTTGAGGAGACGATCCCAGAAAGAGCGACGCTCACTCCCTTTCTGACGTTACGAAGACGAACAGCACACCGGCTCTCACTCTCTCTGTCCTCCCTCAAGCTCGCGCATATGCAGACTAACCCACTGCATGGAAAGCAAGGGGAACAAAAAAGGGAGGGAGGTATCAGGGAACCTATGCAACTCTTCGGCCAAGATAAGGGGGGGTTGGCCTTTTGGAGGTTGTACACCAAGAACTGCCAAGAAAACGAAGAGATGGCAAGACGCTGCCTGCTGCCCTGCCCTGCACAATTCGGGAGCTCAGGACTCCTTCCCCCACAGCAGAGAAAAAGGACCGGCCCCCGATCGGGCTGGGGTCTTAGGGGAGTCTTGCATAGAGGCGGTGGCGAGTGTACATACACAAAGAGAGTCACAAAGAGAGGAAGTCTCTGTGTACTTTTGAAGAGACGGGAGCAAGATTCAAAAGGATAACAACAACACTTTCAGAGATATACAAATCGACAAACTAGGTTAAATCTGCCTCTCATATATGGGGACGCGGCATACATGAAAAAACCTTTAATCATCACTTTCAGAGACGCACTCCTTCCACCCACAAAATGCCACTGATGATCACTGATGGCCTCAACAGAGGCATGCAGGGGAAAAAATCCCTCCCCACAGCTCCGAGGGAAATGTGGCTACCGAAAAGCCTGGGCCTCCAGAGTGCATGTGTCTACAGTTCCTCCTGACCCATGCATCTTTCTGATCATGCAACATTTCAAGACAAAGATAGCTGCTTGTCTCTTAAGCCCTATTCCCAGAGAGCGGTAGTTGCCTTTCTGCCGGGATCGTTTTCGACACAGACAAAGGCGAAGATACCAAGATCAAGATTGCCCTATTGGTGAACAGATTCGAGAGAGCTAAAGCCTTGTTCCCGATTTTCCACAATGGCAAGAGTCTGGTCCATCTCCATGAAAAACGAACAACATCAACATTTGAAGATGCAGGTACAAGAGAGAAAACCCGTCATGGTCCCTTCGAGCCAAGATGCAGTTTGCTGATTGCACAGAAAAATCGAGCTCCAGAATATATACTCCCTGGCTGAGTTTCTGATCTCCATTTATATATCTCCATCTGATCTGCTGAGTCTTCGAAAAGTCACTGATGCCACACTAATCCACACTATAGGCTGCATGCAGCTTAAAAGCGCTCGCAAAATGTATCAAAATATCGACTGCATGTCGACCATTGTCGACCATATTTGAGGTAAACAAGCTTGCGAACGGCCCCGGAAAGCAAGAAATTTAAATAACAGCTTCTTGAAACGCTGCTAAATGCCGCAGAAAGGTACACCTGGTCGCGAGAATCATCTCTATGACAGACTACTATAAGGCTAAATCCACCCCTCATACATGGGGACGCGGCATGCATAACAAAAACCCTGTTCATCATCTATACTAGCTGGCCCGTCAAAAAAGTGAGCCGGTTAACATTATGAGACATGTCAAATATCGCTACTCCGTCAAAATATAGTTGATCTAAGTTGACCGATATAAAAAGCAAGCCCGAAACATTTGATTAAATTTTGAATCAATGATTTCCAGTTCCAAATTCTTTGATTCAAATTTCTACGTACTTAATTTCAATTATATTACTTTTAATTACCAAAAATATATATAAAAAATCTTTATCTAACTCTGCCAGTGCCAGTGACTCTGAAAATATGACCTAGGCCATATAATGCAGGAGTTTATAACCTCAACTAGAACATGAAGTTCCGAATCCTAAAATATATACAGTAATATGCTTGTAATTCATTTTATATTGTTCATACATCAGTTAACGTTAGTTAACGTGAGTAATTACTTTTAATTGGAATATTTTTTAGCTATAGCTTTCTCGTTAAATGTATATACACAGAGCCAAACACTGCGGCAAGACTCGCCGCAAGAGACTTCTGAGTTGTTGCTATGAAGAGTTGATCCATTTAACATTGATGAATCGGATAAAGTTTGAACCCTTCAGCAAGTTTCCCACCAATACACGTCCATTCACTTCGAATCCTCGAACAGCAGACTCCTCACTCCTTCTCTGGAGTGCAGACCCTGGCACCGATCTACCTCACGCCAACAATTCAGATGGCAGATGCAAACAATCAATCGGTAGCAACGTGAAGTAAGATCAGGATCCCTGGATTCAGGGAAGAAGCAAAGAAATGGGGAGCATTGAACAGAGGTAGAGGGGGGGGGGGAGAGCAGGACTCTAACGATACAGACCGAAAGGTCACACACGCACACACACACACACACACACACACTCACAGCACTCAAGCGACTGTCTTGTCTATTCATGTCCCTTGCGGCCCTCTCGTGCCCCCCCCCTCTCGATCGCGCACCTTCTTCGTGCATGCGGAGGACAAGGAGGCACCCTCACACAGCAAAGTCACCATGCACCCCCACGCAGCATCAAAAGCGATAAATAAATACGAAGAAGCCCCTTCCTTCCTTTTGCCTGTACGTCATCTCGTTAGACCCTTAATTCTCCGGTCTTCCTTTATGAAAGAAAAAAACCTTCTTTGCCTGCTGCCTGCGTCCTTCCTTCTCAGCCCCCCGTCCCCGCCACTTCCAAGGACGCTGCAGTAAACAAACGACAGACAGTCTGAGAGGAACTGGAGGATCGACTTACTTGTCTGACTCACTGACGGACCCCAACGTAGTCTTGTTGCACGCACGCACAACTGTGTGTGTGAGAGAGAGAGAGTCTTGTCTTTCTTCTCCCTTTGTCCTCTGCCCCCTCCAACGTTCATTTAAGGCTGGACAGACAGACAGATTGGTAGCGGCATAAAATAGGAGAAGGAAGGGAAGAAAAAAAGGGCGATCGAGTTGACGAATGAAGCTGCTCACGCAAGAGAGTAAGATGAGAAATAGTAAACCCCAGACAGACAGAAAGACAGAGATAGCATTCCAGAAACACGCACGCTCTCACACAGATCCTCCAATGTTTATTAGGTAAACAGTTCCATTTCAATGCAGTCCGAAACTGCCGTTCGATCTTCAGTCATTAATGCCGGTTGATCCCTCTCTCTCGCCCGCATGAATGCCAACCTTCTGATACCTCCACTAATCCCCCCAAGATGCTCCCTTCCTTCCTCTCTCCTTCCCTCCCTCCCTCCACCAACTTCCACTCCCTTTCGTCCTCACGCCAGAACCCACCCACACGTCTCCCCGGTCAGTTATACCACATGCATTCACCTGTCTGTCTGAACCCCCTTTTTGCCTGCCTGCCTCCCTAGCTGCCTACCTGCATGCCTCGATCACCCACCAGCATGCCCTCACGTTGACGACCCAAGACAAAATTATTTCTCTCTCCCTCTCCTCTCCTGGGTTGAATGAATGAATGAAGAGAGAGAGAACGTTTGAGAAGGAAGGAAGACAAAATATTTTCTCTCGCCTCAGCCTGCGTTGCTCCTGTGCCTCAACGAACGAACAAACAGACAAAATAAAGAAAGAAAGAAAGAAAGAAAGAAAGAAAAGAAAGAAAGAAAGAAAGAAAAGAAAAAAAAAAGAAAGAAAGAAAGAAAGAAGTTACAGGCAGAGAAAGCGATGAAACGGACGGAAAGGAGAGGGAGTCGAAGGAAGATCACCAACATGGCCGGATGTAGAGTCATTCATGCAGTCCTTATGCAACCACTCAGAACACGCCATCCATCCCTCTTCTCTGTGTGATTCTACAATCTGTCTTGCGCCTCTCTCTCTCTCCCCCTCCCTCCGATTTATCGCTCTACTTCCAATTCTCTTTCCAAATGGACCGGCAAGGGTGAGGGTGAGGGTGGGGGAAAGATTAAAAGCAGATTCTCTGCTCGGCATTAATGAAATCAAGCCCCTTGGATGGTTGTACCGTGGTTCGACTGACAGGCAGAAATGGCCATAACGTGGCAAGAGACAAAGGCAGGCACACGAGCTGTAAAAAAAAGGCTTTGTACCGAGCATATAAGCGTTTTTTTCCTTCTGTGCTGCCTCTTTCTTCGTCTCTTCCCTACCTGTCTCTCTTCGTTTCGCTTCGTTGACCCCGTCTGCCTCTCTTTCTACGTCTGTCTCTCACTTTTTCTGCCTCTCTTAGGCTTCACTCTCTTTTGTTTGCTTTGCATGTCAATTTGTCACTTTGCGTGAGTGGGATCAGCTTATCTATCAACTGTTTCTTTCGGCTGTGCTCACACCCACCCCCGTCTGCTGCCCTTGTTTGTCTGTCCACATCCACATCATGCAGCCCCGCAATGATCGACACAAACCCCCTCACTCAGAGTGAGAATGAATAGTTGAGAATACAAAATATTCATTCGTCTTGTCAGTCAGTCCACCAGCTCGTCTTGTCCAGATCAGACAAATAAACAAGGGGCATGCGTGACACATAAACAAACGATCAAACAGGCAAACGAGCAGAACGGGCAAGGAGACAGAAAAGACAGGGAAGAATGGAGGGAGAACGGCAGCTGCTTCTTCTTTTTTTTTTTCACGTCATACTTCTCCATCGAACGCTCAACAGACAACCAAAGGAAAAGGACGAGCGCATGAGCCTTCGCTTTGCAGCCATCGTTTGCTCGGTTCGATTTTGATTTGTGCGTATGGAGGGAGGGAGGGAGGGAGGGGTTGTCGGGCGGGCGGGCGGCCTGTGGTCGCTCTCTCTCTCTCTCCGTCTCTTTATGTTTCCCTTCTCTCTCCGTATTTCGCACCCTCACACACTTCCTCACTCCCTTACTGAGCTGACGCGCCGATTCGACCCGATCAATCCATCCATCCATGCACCCACATTCTTTCTCGTTTCATTGCGCACAGAGAAGGGAAGAACCATACAGAGAGAGAGAATTAATGTACGAAGAACGCACACGCAGGCAATCAATCAATCAATCAATCAATCGCATCCCCCACCCAAACAAACAAATGCACCCACCCACAGACCCATCTGAAGAAAGAAAGCCCCCCCATCCCCGGAGGAACAATCAATGCACAACAAGGGAGGGAGGGAGGGAGGGAGGGAGGGACAGGTCGGGTCGGGTCAGCAGGGCCAGGAAGTGAGTGCAGGCAGGAAAGAAAAAAAAAGTGCCAGAAAGGCGAAGACAAAAGAAGACAGAAACAGCGACGCTCATAGATGCAGGCAGGCAGGCAGACAGACACACAGAGTGGGTAGGCCGGCAATTAAATAACGGGATCGGCCACATCTCCCGTACACTTGCCGAAGCTGCACACAGAGAGACGTGCCGGATGCTCTACTTTCCCTCCTGCCTGTCTCTTCTTCTACTCACTGGAGGAAGGAAGGAAGGCAGGAAGGAAGATCTATCAACTGATCCATCCATCCATTCCTGAGGAGAATGGGAGGAAAACACTCTTTTTTCCAGGCATGTCCTCTTTCTTTCAAGTCTGTCTGTGTCCGTTCATTCATTCCATCAAACACTGCAGGCAGGCAGGCAGGCACGTTCCCGCGGCCTTGCAAGCTTCCTTTCAAGAAGACCAAACAGAAGATAGAACGAGCACTCAAGAAACCGTTTTTCTGCTTTAACAAAGTCGAACTATCGTTTACTCATTCATTCATTCATCAAAACATCCATCCATCCATTCATCCTGATCGACTGGCAGGTCATTCCCCTCCCCTCCCTCCCCCCCTTCCCGTGCATCCCCCCCCTTCCTTTTCTTCCCCTATCTCTTCCTTCCGCCCTCCTTGCAAGCAGGTGAGGTGCACACTTCCTGCCTCTCCCCCTTTTTGACCTTTTTGTCACTTGCTGTAACATGACTGACCAAAGCAAACAAGTATTGAACAGTCGATCAACCGATCCCATCACACACACACACACGAACGCAGTCACGCAGCGGGGCAGGCGGGCAGGCAGACACAGTTCGACGCTCTGGGCCCCTAACATGAGACTATACAAACCCCCCCCGTTCCCTTTCCTTTCGTGGAGTGGTGAGACAGCTAGGCGTGTATGCGCGGCGAAGAATGCACGGCGAAGAGAAGAGAAGACCAAATCAACCGACTGCCTCCCCAGCTTTCATCTTTCAACTGTCTCTTTCTCTCTGCAATCCTCTATGTATGCAGAAAGAGAGAGAGAGAGAGAATGGAGGGAGGCGTCTGTCGTGGGGGAAGGGAGGAAGGAGGACACAAAAGGAAAACAAAACAAAGAACGGATTTCCTTTACACGCCCGGGGGGGGCTGTTGATGGCTCACTGGGTGAGTGGGTGGGTCTATAGCTTTGGTGCACTGCTCCGGAAACTCTCCCTCTCCCCTCGTTGCCCCTTCTCCTTTCCCTCTGCAGCTCTCTCCTTCTCCTTCAAGATGGAACCGGTACTCCCGTGCATCTTTGTTGCCCCCGTCTTCTGGTTGTGAGACGCCCCCCTTCCCCCTCCCCCCCCTCCTCCTTTCTGCTGCCGGTCTGGTGTCGTCAAGTCGGCCTTTGAACTTTTCTTGCTGAAGACGTTCATTTGGTTGGTCTTGCCGTTATTTATCGGAACCCCACAAACGTTCCCCCCACTCTCAGCACCTGCACTTCCACTTGTGCTTGTGACTGCAATCGAAAGGTCGTTGCCTTCGGTTGAAGATGCCTTGGGAAGAGATGCGGCTGCATCGCGAGGCTGCGGTTTAGCAGGCTGAGAGTGAGAAGGGACGAGAGGCTGTTGGGGCTGCTGTCTCCCTTTGTCTCTCAGCTTGTTGTTTTCTTTTTCCCCTTGCAGAGGCGGCTGGCGGTGCGGCTGCTTGTCCTCTTTCGGCACTTGTTTCTCTTTTTGACGAGAAACAGAGGCGGAGGAACAGGGGGGGGCGGATGGGTGACCCTTCTCGCCTTCACGTGGGGGCAGCAGCTGCTGCTGCTGTGCTGAGGGAGCACGGGAAGGGGCGACAGAGAGGGAGAGAGTGAGGTTGCTGCCTTCGTCTGCAGAGGGAGACCTGACTGTAGCCCCCTCTCTTTCCTTCTTCCCCTCTATTTCTCTTTCTGAAGCAGAAAGAAGGGATGAAGTGCCCCCGTGGGAAAGGGAAGCTGGAAGGTGGCCGGTGCAGCCTGTACCAGAAGGAGCGGTTGAGGAGGAGGAAGAGGAAGTAGGGGACGGGCATGGAGCTGCTTGTTGAATGCACAAGGCGGAACTTGAAGAGGAACCTGAGGAGGTTGAAGGAGAAGCTTGAAGAAACCGGTGTTTGAGGAGCTCCTCGGCAGTCGGTCTCTGTTCAGGATCTCTCTTCAGGCAGAGTCCAATGAACTCCTGCAACCAACCAAGCAAGTAGGAGGAGGAATCAAAGGAGGGGGATGGAGACAGGACGAAGGCTAGTTACTGCATCGCTCAAAAGTTCTCTCCTCTCCTTCATTTTTGTTTCGACACGACCCGCCTGACACGACCCCCGAAGTCCGTGAGCCAAGAGAGCGAAAGTGAAGAGAAGAAAGAAAGGAAAGGAAAAGAAACGAGAACAAAACGAAAGAAAAGAAAAGACAACATAAATACAAGAACAAAAAAAAAGGAAAGAAATGGAACAGAAAAGAAAAAGAAACGAAAAGAAAGAGAAGAAAGAAAGAAAAGAAAAAAAGAAAGAAAACGAAAGGAAAGAGCGAGAGGAAGGAAGGAAGGAAGGAAGGGAGGAAGGAGGGAAGCTTCACGAAGGAACAGAAGAACAGACAGACCTGACAGGCCTGTCCAAGGTGGGAGGGCACTACAGGTCCCTTCTCACTTGAGGCAATATAGAAAATCGCTGCAAGTTGATTGTCGAATTTCCGGTCCCCCCAAGGAGGTTTACCCGACGCCATCTCAATCAGAAGACATCCCACTCCCCACACATCAGCCTTCCGACCGTACCCACTCCCCACCATCACCTCGGGAGCCATCCAAGGAATTGACCCTGCACGAACGCACCAACGCAGCACGTGAAATGCATTCGTTCACACCCGGATCGACACACATGCATGCAGTGAGTGAGTGAGTGAGTGAGTGAAACAGTCAATCAATCAACGCACAAAACGTGAAACCTAAAGAAAAAAAAGGTGTCTAGTCGAGGGGCCTCCACTTCGTACTCATTTGTTCCGGGGCCCTTCACCTTAACTGAGCGCACATGTATGAATACGACGGGGAAAAAAATCGGCCCCGGGGCGCATACGTACTGCCGGGCTTTCTTTCAAGCTCCTCCACCGACAGACAGGTCCGGGAAGCCGACCTTTCATTGTTTTTGTCATGGACGCATGAACGTCTGTTTTTTTCGAGCAACCCAGGTCAGAGAGTTTGACGGAGCCGTCAGGGGCCACAAGCACATTACCGCCTTTGATGTCCCTGCAAACAGCAAATTGGAAGGTTTCGTTGAACAACGTGACGACACCTTTCTTTCATTCTTCAACCAAACCTCTCTGACCGCTCTGAATAAATATTTATTCACCCTTTCTCTCTGCGCGTTTTGAGCTTCTCTGTACCTGAAACCAGAGAGGCAGCCTCATAGCTCGAAGGTAGACGGATAAAACAAAAAGACGTTTTTCTCTCTTGTTCTTGACCAAAGCGACGAGCTGTCACAGACAAACAACACAGATCAAATACAGGCTTTATCAATCGGTCTGTCTCTTCTCTTCCTGACCGCCAGACACTCACGCAGGCAGAGAGACAAGAAGGCAGAGAAGGAAGAAGACAGATAGACACACACACACGCACACACACACACACACACACACACACACACACACACACGCAGAGGTAGAGGACAACCTAGTCACGCATTCAGTCAGAGTCCCCATCCCCGCCCCACATCCACACACACACACACACACACACACACAGATATGCTCACACACACCGACGGACACGCACACACGCACTGAATCAGTGAGGCTGCCAGGAGAGCGAAGGGACAGACAGAGGAAGGAAGGCAGGAAGAGCGAGAGAATGGTGGGGGCACTCTTGCTTGCGTGTCGCTGCACCAACGTCTGGCTGTCTGAACGATTTATGTATGGATTCATGCGAAAAAGAATTCTGTATGAAAACGAATCCATACATGCGTGTCGCTGCACCAACGTCGGTCTGTCTGAACGAACAAACGAACACACCTACCTGTGGATGATGTTGTTTTTGTGGAGGTAGTCGAGTCCCGCGAGCACCTGACTCGCCACGGACCGCAGCATGCCCTCGCTCAAGGGGCCAAACTCCTTCAGGAGCCGGCTGATCGACCCGCCCGCCATGTATTCGAGGAACACGTGAAGGCGCCCGAACGCACGCTCGTGACCTGCACGCAAGATTGAACGAATGAACGAACGAAACAATGAGCGGAGAAACGGACAGACGCTCAGTCAGCCGGGTCGAGGGAGATTCAAAGAAACTGTGCCGTCTCCTCAGAGCTCACGAAGAAACAAAAGAAAGTAAAGCGGGGAGCTCAGGAGTCTCTCTCTCTCTCTCATGCACACCCCACACACACACACCCCACACACCCCAC
>JAHBMJ010005890.1:7500-15851 GCA_018398765.1 Chromera velia | reverse complement strand
CCCCCCCCGGGTGTGTGGGTGTGGGTGTATCTCTTGCGTCATCCCCCTTCTGAGCCCGGACCAACGAACGACGAGAGTTCGAATTCGTGTGATTGGACGATGAACTCTGGGTGCCCCCGTTTGTTTGGAGTTGGATGGAGTTGGAACTTTGACTTTGATGAGTTGATGCTGATGCACCTGGAGGGCAGAGACGAGTACGCTCACGCTCAGTGTTGGAGGAGGCATCCCCTCTTCTATTTGTTCTCTGCCTTTCCCTTTCCCTTTCTCTTTCGGTGTGCACACTTGCAACTACCTCTTCTCTCGAATTTATCGCAGCAGATCTTTCTCCTTTGCTCAGTCTCTCTCTCTCTTTCTCCCGCTCACGCCCCCCTCCTCCCCCCCTCTCTCTCTCTTTCTGCGACACACCCCTTTCTCTTTCTCCTTTCCCTGTCCTCGTCTTGAGCAGCGACCCCGTTTCCCCACCACCCTCTCTCTCTCTGTCTCGCAACTCCCCTCCCTCGCCTCCTCTCCTCGTTCTTGTCAGGCTCGAGGAGGGCGACGACGCAAACGCAGACGCGCCAGGCGGCGTCAGCCTACTCGCGTCTGTCCCTGTCCGCCCCCCACCAGACGGAGAAGCAGAACTAAGCAGCCTCAACTGATCTCCGTCTCCCGTCCTACTCTCAACCGTCAACCCCTCACATCCCTTCGGACTCGAAATAGAGAGGGGCAGCACAGCGGTAGTACTGGAGACAGACGCGGAGGAGACAACGCTCCGGGGTGATCCGAGAGGGAACACCCCGGTGCTCTGTCCCCCCATGGTGCTCGTGGCTGCTGGAGATAAAGCAAGACCGCCGTTCGGCCGACCGCTGCCCTGCTGAGCCAACGGCGAGGCACTGGAGGAGAAGGAAGCAGACCTAGAGTTGGAAACTGGTGACGGGTCACCAAGGGGAGCACCAAGGGAAAGAGGACTTCCTCCATCTCTTTCGCTGTGCACAACCGAAACGGCCACAGAAGATGCCGCACGCATGGGGATCAGTACAGCCCCTCCCCATCTGCCCGGCGCCCCTCTACCGCCCCTAGCGATGGCCTCTTCCGATCGGAGTAACCACTCATTCTGACTTTGAGCCTCTCTCGGACTGACTGTCCCTGTTGTCCCACCACTCCCACTCCTAGCTTGGAGACGGGAAAGAGAAAGAGGACCCCCAGTGGATATGGGGGAACCCTCTTGATTTGGATTTGGACATCCCGGGCGATCAGTGGCTCCAGGGGTGACACTTGAAAGGGAAAGCGCAGGCGAAATCGCCCGAATGAAAGGAGATGCAAGTTGTTTCTCCTTCCCCCCGTCCTTTTCTCCCCCCCGTTCCCCCTTCTCCTTTTCCAAGCGCACTGCTTGCATCTTCTGTTTAACCCGCTCGACAGCCATCGAACACCTGGCACCTCCAGGGCGAGTCGTCACAGACAGCTGCTGCTGTTGTTGCTGCAGCTGCTGCAGCAAAAGCTTGTCTGGAGGAGGAGGAGAAGACGAAAGGGGTGACGAGGCGGGAGCAGCGGCGGCACGAATCATCTCGGCGGCGGATGAGGAAGAGACCGCCTTTGTTTTTGCCTCATCTTCCTGCTGCTGTGTCGACTCTGAACCTGGCAGATGTCTGATACCACCCCCATGAGTGAAGCCAACTGCACCGGCACCCCCCCTCTCCTTCTCTTGTCCCCCATCAACGAGGGGAAGAGACAATTGCTTCCGTCTCGGGGGGACTACAGGGGAAAGAGCACAAGAGGAGGCACGAGCTGTTCCCGAGACACTGCCTGTGCCTTCACAGGGCGGAGCTGTCTGCTGACACTGATCCCCATTGGACAGGAGGGCATCAGGGAGACAGGGGGGAAGAGGCGAGGAAGCGTCCTCTCCACCCGCACCCCCGAAATTGAAGTGACCAGCAGTCCCCATACCCAACGTGAAAACTGTCTGGTCAGGAAGAGGCGAAGTCTCGGAGGGAGGTTGGGTTGCGTTTCTCCCCCCTCCTCCTCGGCTTCCTCCTGCCCACTTTTTTGTTGCTGTCTGGTGGAGGAGAACAAGCGGAGAGTCACCTGGAGGGGAGTGGGAGGGGGGATCTGAAGGGGCTTTGCGAGAAGGTGAGAGGCACGAAGACGAAGAAGAAAAGGCGGGAGGAGGAGAAGGCGAATGGATTCCGGTGGCCCTTTGGGCTCTGCCGTCTCTTTCCTTTTCCCCCCTTGCGGGAGTTGCAGCCTTGTTGCCTCCTCCTGAACTTGGAGAGGAATTCGACCGGTGGTACGACTGGGAAAGGGGAAGAGGAAGGGGATGGAAAGTATGAATAGAGCTTGCGGCTCCTTGTTGGGATGATGATGAGGGAATTGGAGATCTTAGAGTGCTCACACAAACAGCAGATGCTTCCTCCCTGCTGTGGGGGGGAGGGCAGAGACTGCTGGATGAGGAGGCAGACGAGGAGGAAGAAAAATCCCCCCCGAAAGCAATCGTTTCATCTTCTTCAACAAAACCAAGGGACAAGGGAAGAGGTTCTGGCCGGCTGCCTCCTCTAAAACTCTCGGCTTTTTCACGATGAGAGTGAGCGGAGCGGTGGGAGTGGAAGTGGGAGGGCTCACGGGTAGAGGTTGAGGAGGAAAAAGTAGCGCTTTGCCTTCCTCCCGCCCCAACAACTAGGCCTGGAACAACTGAGTTCCCCTCCTCTCCCACGTATTCTGTTTCGTCTTCGCCACTCTCCTTTCGAGGTTGTTGTCTCGCTCCCTTTTCTTCAGTGGGAGAAAACTCATCTAGGCGGTGTCTACTGGTGCTGGGATTATTTTGAGAAGAGGGAGGAGCCTCCTCTCTCCCTTTTTCCTTCAAAGCGCGATGATGGGAATCCGACACAGCAGTTCCCTTCTGCTGATGTCCCTTACAAGAAGGGGACAACAAAGACAATTGATTTTTCCCCCTCTTCAAACTCGTACAAGGGGACGCACAACCCGAGCTGCTCCGAGAGACCGCTGCTGGCTTCAAAATCTCTGCCACCACCCCACGCTGTGATTGAGTGATACATTCGTCAACAGAAGCAGAAGAAGACATGCGTGAGAGAGGAGGAAGAGGGCTTGCCTCTGCATCAATCGAAATACGAGGGAGGAGGAGACGGCCCCCGGCAGCCCCTTCTTGAACCTCGTGTTCACGAGGAGACGGGAGGGGAGACGGGGAAGCCGAACAACAACTCGACGAGGACAAACAAAACGAAGGACCCCCGCTTTCCTTTTCCTTTTCCTCCCCTGTATGTCCTCCTACACCAACCCCGCCAATCACTTCATGCACCCCAACCAGCACCGTCGATGAAAGAGAAACCTCCCCTCCCCGGCCCGATCCACCTTCATCGTCATCAAGTTCTTCATCCACCTCTTCCTCTTCATTTCCCTCTCCCTCTACGGGCTCATCCTCAACTTCTTCTTCAAGAGCCAAACCGATTCGCCCGTCCGGAGCCGCACCTCCATCTTCTTCTTCTTCTACTTCTTCGCAAGAGGTTTCAAAGCAATTTTCTTTTTCTGACTCTTCCCTGACGGCTTTCTCCGCCCGGCGAGTCATTGCCTCACTGGCTCCTTGCTGATCCTTCCCCCGCTGCCTCTGCGGAATACACGACAGCGGCTGCTGCTGCTGTTGCTGCTGCTGAGTGTACGGGTAGAGGCTGGAGACGGATCCTGAATTGGCGGCCTGGCTGCTCAACTGATGAGAGGAGTTGCTGCTGCTTGTGTTTGCTGCTGCTGAGGAGGATGAGGAGGAGCACCATGCAGCTGAATGAGTTGCCCGCACAGGAGAAGACGAAGGGAAAACAGCGGCAGCCTGCAAGGAGGATGAGGCGCCGCTCCCCCCACTCCCACCAGAAAGATGGGCAAAGATCGTCACAGGTGACGACGCGGCAGCAACATTCTGCTGATCTTTTTCCTTTTCCCTTTCCCTTTGGAGTGCTGCAGAGGCAGACGCTGCAGAGGATAGAGACAGAGATGCCCCAGTAGGGGATCCGGAAGGCAAGGGGGGAATTGTGAGGAAACCGCCTGAACCGCCTGTGGGGGAAAGGATAATGCGTGGTGCTCCACGATGATGCTGCATTCTCTCCCCCTCAATTCGGTCCTTGTCCTTTTCTGCCCCCCCAATTACGCACAAACCAAGAACGGGGGGGCCCTTCACCCCTCCGCCTCCGCTCCTTCCACCCACCACACGGTGGAGCAACAGATGAGGAGGGGGAGGCGGGGCCATTTGGGCAGCAGAGGTCTGATGATCATTTTCACCCCCACCTGCTGCATCGTCGGTAAAGGACTCTCTTTCTTTTTCCGTGCCTCCTTCTCCTTCCCCGTCCCCCTCAGACATAACACCCTGGAGCGACAAAATCTCTGAAACCCTTTCCCTTTCCCTTTCAGTTGTTCTCACGTTCAAATCCCGCTGGTGATGGTCACCACCTGCACAGGCAGACAAGGACAGCGAAGAAGAAGAAGAAGAAGAGGAAGCAGGGAGAACTGCACCTCCTCCCCCCACAGGCACAGGAACAAAAGTGGCAAATCGACGCGTCAAAGTTTGACCAACACCCCCTCTCCCGACTGCACCCGTTGCGGAAGCAGAAGCTGACGAGCCACTGTTGCTATTGCTGCTGCTGTGCGCGCCCCCGCACGAAGCGGTGGTAGAGGAAGAAGACGATGCGGTGCTAGAGAGAGCCAGCGGGAGAGGACCACAACGGCCGCCTCCCTCTCCCTTCTCTTTTTCCCTCTCTCGGTCAGCTTGGCAGGTTGAAGAAGCAGACGAAGAAGAAGAAAATCCGCAAGAGGAGAACGCGGAGGAGGAAAACGACGCGAAACCCCCTGTCTGCTGACCGGGACCGGAGGGGATAGGGGACGACCGCCCGGGAGACAGAGCTCTCCCTCCTGAGGAAGAGGAGGAGGAAGAAGGCAACGGTACTCCTCCGTATGTTCCTAGCGGCGCAGGTGACAGAAGACTGAAATCGCAAACTCCCCCCCCCACTCCCCCCCCTCCTGTGGCACCACACGAGGAAGAAGAGGAAGAGGAGGGGGCGGCTTGACGCGTCCACTGGACAGACTGCAGAGCAGCGGGTGTCTGTTGATGGAGCGCCTTACGCCCCCTCCCACTTCGGAGACACGCAGCCGGGCTGCACGCAGACTCCCGAGTTTGTGACGCTCCCGCTCCCCCTGCTGAGGAGGAGCTGCTAGGAGGGCAGCAGGACACACAGCCAGGGGAACCGCACGACGGACACGAAACCACCCCGGAAGTCATGCTGATGGCTACGGAAAGACAGGGCGGTGCACCACCGGATCTTTCTCGGTCCGACACGAACCCTCCTGATGATCTCGAGGATCGTGTTGCACCCCCCCACCCTTGCTGCTGGGACCTGGAAGGAGAGTCCCGCGCCGCCATGCAGCCGGACCCCCCAGGGGCAGAAGCTGCGGCGGTGGGGGACCCCGAACAGGCCCCGCTTGCACCCGCAAACCCGTGACTGCCCAACGGATCCGCAAAAACTGCAGTCAGAAAGAAGAAAGAAAGAAGCAATTGACAGAAACCAGGACATGAGTGAGTGAGTGAGTTGAGTGAAAGGCAGATAGATAAATATCTGCAAGATGGCGACGGCTCCTGATGTGGATGGAGGAGAGGACCTACGAAGACGAAGCAGTTGATGGAATGAACAGAGATCAAGGCCAGAAGGCCAACAGAGGAAATGGGTGCAGAAGAAACGAAAAGAAAAGATATAAGGACGAAAGGCGGCAACATTTGCAGGATCGATTGTCCGTTTCCTTTACGAGAGAACAAGGGAACGAAAAAGAAGATTGGCCCCGGCCACTCACTGCAGTGTGTCGAAAGATCTTGCACGAAGATAAGAAGAACACGACAGAACAGAATCAACGTGCACCCAAACCATCTACAGACAACCACAAAATGTTCCTACTATGTATTTCACTGACATGACGGTCCGCGGGTTTGCCTTTCTCTCTCTCTGCAACTGGCTCCTCCTGTGGATTGGTGACAACTTCGCGGACTTCCCACTTCACCACAGGCTGCTCTTCCTTCACCCTCGCTCCCATGGTCTCCTCCTCTCTCGTTACTCCGCCCTTCCCAAACATCCCCCCTCAGCCCAACTCCTCTAGCTTCTCTTTGCCTCCTCATCCCCGCCTTCTCTGCCTGAGGCGTTGCAAGCAAAGAGGCTCCACTTGACGGCGCAGCGGTCGAGGGTGTGCATCCAGTGTGGTGACTCGAGAAGAGAGGGTTGGAGCCTCCACGCAGATTCCCATGGATCACTCCCGAGCAGGACGCAGACCTCCGACGGGACACACCTCTGTTCCCCGATCGTCTCAACAAGTGCCGATCGAAAGAAGCAGCACCGGGGGATCTTTGGGAAGCGGGAGCTGAGGAGTCCGAGCTAAGGGGTGGGAGCTGTATGCCATTCAGGGAGGACGGAGAGGGGGAGAGAAACACGTTGGAGGACCGTGAAGCACTGGACGAAGAGGTAAGGAGGGCTGAGGGACATGCAGACTCCCGGAATGGACTCATCATTTCGTTCAATTCAAGAGAAGGCTTCCCCTTCCTCCCTCTACCAAAACCCCTACAATCTTTCCCTACACCCCCCGAGCCATCTTGCTGGGAGTGCTGCTGTTGATGGGAAGAAGAGAGACTGCACTCCTCCCGCACATCTCTCAGCAGATTCTGAACATAAGACACAACGGGGAGGCCCCTTGGAGAGGGGTCAGGATCTTTCAGATCGAAAACAGAAGACATCTTCGACCGATTTGTTTGTCACGGAATTCTTCTGACCAGAACCCGGGCCAAAATTTTGAACGACTGGGACATTCAAACACAAAAGAATTCAAGACTTGTCGTGTCACAGAAACGGGAGCATCGCTTAATCGTCACTTTATGTATCAATACTGGAATTCCGATTTGCATTGAAGAGCGAGTGAGGATGGACGTCACGGCTATCAGATTGACGGATACAAATCTGTAACAAGTGGTTGGAATGGTGGTTGTGAAAAGGAGATTTCAGCTGGTCGAAACAGCACAAACAAAGTTGTTGACGAGCAACAGCGACAAGTATATATAAATATATATATATCAGAAATCTGCATGACCCCGGAAAGCGAAAACATGACGCACGAAGTGCGTGCGAACGCACGTTTAACCGAAAAGCGCGCAGTGGGCCCCGGAAAGTGATGCATACTAAATGGGGGGCACTTATAAGAATTGAAAAAGTGAGCCAGCTAAAGTGTGACAGACATTCTTCAGCCAGTGTCAAGTAGTGAAGGAGAGTGTATGGACGAGTGTTTGGGGTTTTGCAAAGCACTGCTTAGAGAGAATCCTCAAGACACTCAAGGAAATCTGGGCAGAACTTGGCACTGACACTTTCCTCCTTTCTTTCTTCTCAGGCCCAGTTTCGTTGTGTGCTTCCAAGAGGCCTACTCCGTCCGACTTCCGTCTCTCTGATCCCTGCTGAAAAGAGGCCATGGCCGAGGTTCACAAGCCAAACGCGGGGGACACAGAGACAGTGCCCCCCCCTTCCTGTGGTGGTCGTCTGGTCTCGGTCTTGAAAGTTTGGCAGTGGCCTGTGTGGGTGCAGGCTCTGGGAGGTATCGTTTTGGGAATCGTCCTTGGGTTCATCAGCGGGTTTGTGTTCAGAGAAGACTTCTCATCAGACCGATGGGACATGCAGGTCTGTTTGTCCTTCTGCTCGATCGGGGAATGTGTGTTGACAAGGGAAAGTCTTCTTGCGGAATGGGAAAGGGGGGGGCAGGAAGAGCCAAGAGATAGTGTATGTGGGACACGTCTTTGCATAGCCGTTCAATGCGTCGCCCTTCTTCTGACTCTGTATTGTTGGATTCTGCTCTTTGATACGAGGTTGATCAGTTCAGATTTGTGAATCGATGCGCTCGGTGCACCTGTTTTGAGTTTGAGCGCCTAGCTCGGTCTTTCTTCCTGCAGCATCACATCTGTCTCCCCCTCCCCCCGCCTTTGCACGGTTCCTGTTCCGTCTGCCTGCTGTTCTGGGCGATACTGTCTGACGGCGTTTGTTGAGCCTTCTTTTCTTTTCGCGTCTTTACCTCTCCCTGTGTGTGTGTTGAGTTGTGCCTCTGTCGAAATTTCATGGAGAAGGAAGAATTGCCGAGTCAGAGGGATGTAGTGAATCAAAGACGGAGAAATGTAGAGTGTGCCTAGCTGTCTCTTTCCTTTTATTTGCCGGTTGCAGATTTTGGACGTGTTCGGCACTTTGTTCTTGAATGGACTGAAGATGACCGTGGTGCCGCTGATCTTCGCCTCTCTGGTCATCTCTACGTCCTCCATGGGGGAACAAAAGGGGTGTGGTCGGCTTGCGTTGAAGACGATTTCCTTC
>JAHBMJ010005890.1:0-2500 GCA_018398765.1 Chromera velia | reverse complement strand
CCGTGCGTTGATCATCTTCTTCCTATCTCCAGCTCTCTCTGCAAGGGTGTGAGGGAGGGCGTGTAGATCGATGGATGGATGCAAGGGAGGGAACATGGGCTGCACCCACAGCTTGCTGAGTGGGTCATGTCAACGCCTAGGTCAGCGTGTTTGTCTGGTCGGTTGGTTGGTCGTCCGATCGACTGAAGGAAGGTCTGATGGATCGATCCGCGGATGCCTGATCGATCAGTAGGTGCATGCATGACTACCTGCCTGCCTGCCTGCGTGTGTATAAGCATACACACGAGGGAAACGAGCTTGCATGAGAATGATCGGGCGCTTGCTCCATCTGACACCATGATCTGACACACATGCACCCGCCTAGCTCGGTGCGATTGCCCTGGCAGGACAATGATCATCTCACAATGAACCTATCCATGCGGCGAGGGATCGATCGTCACCGATTCACATGATCACATCACACTTGCATGAAAGAAGCAGCTCTTTGCGGATGCTGCAGTCAACTTCCATGCAGAAGAGTTGCTCCCAAATTACTCTGACATCTATGCGTGCTTCCCCCTTTGCCCTTTTCGTCTAGCTTTTCGTTCTGGCCCCCGAGTTTTTCTACTGGGGAGTGATCGAACGATTCAGGTTTGCAGCCTATAGACTATGCATGATGCATCATCGCAGCACGTGACGAAGGCACTTTTCATGTGACTTATATGAAATATGGATATCAGTCACGGGCCTCACGGCCGGCAGCGTGCGGTGCCTCACGTTGTAGGTAGGCCAGAGGCCCAGACAACACCTAGGACAACACTCATATCTATAGACTCATATATATTCGATCATGCAGCCAAAGGGCTAAATACTAACGTCCATCATCATACGCCATCACCATCGGCTTTAGTGATTAGTGGTGGTCTAGAGCACTGTCGCTGTTTTGTCTTATAGAGGTCGCCCCCGCAAACGGCAGGGGGGTGTACCTCATCGCTGAGGCTCAGACCACACCCCGTGGCCCGCCTGGTTTCCCAGGCTGCTAACAAACAACAATCTATCTGCGCTTTGCATGCTTTGGTCTATGGGCTGCTCAGAAGGGACTGCTTTCTAGTTTTATTACTATTTTAGCTGTTTAGAAGATGATTATCTTCCCTGCCCTACAAAAAAATATGGAAATCTGTGGGAAATGTGTGGGAAATCTATGGGAAAACCATGGGAAATCCTAGTGAAATCCGGGGGAAATCTTAAGGAAATCCAAGGGAAATTGATGGGAAATCTGACGTGGGAAATGAATGGAAAAATGATGGGAAATTGATGGAAATCCTAGAGAAATCACAAGGAAATCAGTGGGAAATTTATGGGAAATTTGAGCCCAGATTTCCCATTAATTTCCCTCGGATTTCACTAGGATTTCCCTAAAATTCCTTATCAATTTCCCACAGATTTCCGTACGATTTCCATATTTTTTTGTAGGGTGCGCGGCCGGTTTCTAGTTTTGATTATATACGTGAGGGCTGCTAGCGGGGGGGGCATTGACTTAAAGTTTGTTCCTAGTGTCTGGCCTATACGTCTTTTGTCTCTTCTTTCTGTCCTGGTTACTCCTCAGACTGCTCTCACTGCTAGCTCTCTCTCTCATGCGACCTCATACTTGACGTTCCTCCATCCGAATACCTTCTTTGGCATTTGCTAAGTACTTTCTACCCCTCAGTCATGACCAGCGCACTGTCTACTCCTCCTTCCTCCCAGCCCTCCCCCTGTACTCCTCTGGTCCCCCGAATGCACGCGCTTGTCGCTTTCAGGTGGGCAATCTGCAGTTGGGCTCGGATCCAGCTGCACGTCTTGCTCATGTGTTGCCCCTATTTCTCACTCAATCGCTCTGTCACCCTCTTCAAGAACATCTTTGCCTCCCCCTCCATCGTCCCGTCGACCGCACTCACGAGTGAGGTGAAGTCGCACCCTCTGTCCGCGCTTGCCTGCCCATGTTTCCTCTTCTTTTCTTCTGCTGCTGCTTTGAAGGCTTAAGTCCAGGTCACCTTCTCCCTCAAGGCGGCGTGAAATAAAAACCATTATTGATTGATTGATTGATTGATTGATTGATTAATTATTTAATTTGATCAATTAATAAACAATTGTCTAAACAATTATCTAAATTGACGAGGATGATAATTAAACAAATACTTATCAAAACTTTTTAACTCTCACTAGTACGGTCTTTTTATATTACTAGTGCTACATATAGTAAGTTACTAGGTAAGTTATAAGTTTTTACCCTAGTTTTTACTACCACCACCATAATGCAGTTGATGAATCCCTAGCTTACCTAAGCTCAGAGATCCACGCTTGTACATATACTTGTAAGTCTGGTCTTCCGGGAATGGTCTCGAGTTCACAGATCTCTCTAGTCCGGACCTCGATGCACACTCTCTATCTGTATTTCTAATTCTCGGTCGATCGGTCGATCGATCGCTCACGTGCACGTCTGCTCTGTCTGTATCTGTTGTATTTTATGTAATACACTTGT
>JAHBMJ010005889.1:18269-61733 GCA_018398765.1 Chromera velia | reverse complement strand
GGGGGGGAGGGAGAAAGAAAGAAAGAAAGAAAGAAAGAAAGAGAGAAAGAAAGAAAGAAAGAAAGAAAGAGAGAAAGAAAGAGAAAAAAAAGCAAGAAACACAGACAGACAGACAGACAGACAGACAGGCACACAAGAGACAGACACCCAGAGACAGACAGAAACAGAAAGAGAAAGAGAGAGAAAGAGAGAGAGAGAGAGAGAGAGAAAGAGAGAGAGAGAGAGAGACAGAGAGAGGGAGAGAGAGAGAAAGAGGGGGAGAGAGAGAAAGAGAGAGAGAGAGAGAGGCACAGAGAGAGACAGAGAGAGAGAGAGACAGAGACAGAGCAAGAAATGAATGGGGAAGGAAGGAGCTGGTACCTTCATGGTCCAGTCAGCGATCTGGCGTCGGTTCCTTTCAATGAACCTCCTAGTTTGATGAGTCTGTCCTTCTGTCTGAATTTGCACTGTCTCGAATTTGCACGATCTCCATTTATCGCTTGATTCGATCACAGTCTGCCTCTGTCTGTACAGCTCAGTCCATTCATCCATGCATCTCTCCGTCGCTCTATCTGTCTGCCCACATTTGTTTAAGAGTTCGTAAAGTAGGTGTGTCTCATTTTGTGCCAAAATCGTAACTGAAAATTCTTTCGATTCTGTTATTGTCATTAAATTGTGTTCAGTAACGTTTCTCTCACTTGCTGAGTAATTTCCCTCTCCAATTCTACCTCCAATTCCTCCTTGGTTAAACACATGGCTTAACAGATTCCCTTTCAACTCTAGCTTTCAGTTAGAAGATTTCCGTTGAGTATACGAGCCACCTAGCAGACTATATCTGTTATTCATAATTAGTTTTTACTAGCTATAACACCCTTAATCTAAGGTTTTAAATACGTGGAAAACTAATATTATTATAGTACTATACACCTTTCTTTACATGAAAATTACTTCTTTTTAAATTACACTTATAATTGGTTGCATAGCATAGCATTGATGTTCCGGGTTTTGAAAAGTTCCGTTAGGTAGTGAAAGTAAGTTAGAGAGAAAGTTCCGTTAGATAGTGAAAGTAAGCTAGAGAGAAGGGGTGAGGGATAGAGTGAGGGGTGGTTGTGCAATGTTATATATGGGTTGGGCCGGTGTGTTGGGGTCTCTCGGACGCGGGGGCTCTTTTGGGCCGGCGGGCTGGGCGGGCCGATCAGGTTCGATAGGGGAAAGTGCGATACCGTGGATTCGTTCACTGGCAGGCTAGGACGTACAATCAGACACCGATCAGTCCACAAACACAATTTGCCTCGCGAGCGGACGCCGCGTGGAAGGAAGCCTTTCCATCACCACTCTTCGTAGAACGTATACCTTGAAAGGTTTCGATGGCCGCGGCACCTCTTCTTTTTGTTGGACTCGCGGCCGGGGCCTTGTGGCTCGCCTGGTCTCTCTTCTGGGTGTATCTGACGAAAAAGAGCTGTGACTTCCTTTCATCTGTTGATTCCTCTCATCTTAGTGATCAGGATCGAAGGAAATTTCGGGCCTTCTTGCGCGCAGATGAACACACATGGAGCCGAAATCAACTACTCCTGGGCGCTTTTTTTCTGGTAAGTTAGCGGATCTGTTTTGCCGTCTCCTGTCAGCTTGCCCGTTTGTCTCTCTCATTCAGCCCCCCTCCGAGCCTGCTTCCCTCATTCTGTACCTCAGCTGATTTTCTGTTATCATTTACCCTTAGTTTCTTGTTTTTTCATGCTTTGTGTCTATTTTTTCTTCCGTCTACCCTCTGGATTCACGGACTCATGCATCCTTCGCTCTACCGAAACATGACAGAGCGACTGCGGCAGCAGAAGCAGCCGTTTTCCCTTGCAGATGCCGTAGTAATTTGTTTCTTTCAGACAGGTCCTCTGTGCGGTATTTGAGAATCCCCTTCTTCATTCCAGCTGGGAGAAACTCCTTCGAGTATCTAGTATTGCAGGATCCTGGATGGGTGGTCGATTGACCCTCTGAGTCTGTTTGCCAGTCCGTTTCTTTTCCTGGATGTCTTATTCTTTTTTTTGTGTGTTTTTCTGTCGGTCCGCGTGGTTGTCTGTACGCATCTGTCCGTGTCCGTGTCTGTGTGTGTTTTTGGGAGAGAGGCTAGGGGAGAGGAAGACGCTGAATATAATATGCATACATGCCCATTGATCTTTGCCCTCACGCAGGCTCCCTGGAGAATTTTGTTTTTCATCGGCATCATTGCTTACAACAGCTTTCTTTTCTGTCAGTCAGTGGGACACTGAGCGAGTGTGTCGCACTCTCTCTCTCTCTCTCTCTGTGTGTGTGTGTGTGTGTGTGTGTGTGTGTGTGTAAATGTCTATTTGCGGGACAATTAATTGAATGGGAGAAGGCGTAAAAGAAGAGAAAGAAAAGAAAACATCGAACGGAAAGAGAGAAACCTTGCAGAAGGCTGGGGGAGGGGAGAGGAAAGGGGGGAGGAGAGGAGGAGAGAAAAAGAGAATCGGAGGACAGTGATAGCTTTCTGCTGTAAAAAGGCAAGCGGGGAAGAGAGGCGGGAGAGGAGGGAGAAAGAGCTCAGGCAAAAGAGACTGAGGCCCTCAATGAAGCGCAGGATACAGCGAGCCGCTTTGCCGCTGCAGCTGTCTCACTGTCGCACTCTTCGTCTGCCCTCCCTGGGCCTTCCTGGATTATTCTATCCGTCCGTTACTTCTCTGTTCATGCCTGCTCTGCCTTTCTTTCGATCTGAAGCACTCACTGTCCATCGTTCGTTCGAACATTCATACACCCGTTTCCCCCCTTGGCTTTCCCACTGCATGCTTGCTGTATGCAGTGGCGCTTTCTGAATTCGTGGTGCCTCAAATGAGCAAAAACTCCCCCCCTCCCAATTGGGCAGCGTGAGTCGACCAACCAGCCAGGCAGCCAGCCAGAAGGTGTCTGGGCGGGTCTCTCTTTCAGTCGGGTCTTCCTTTCTTGTCCGCTTCTTGCGTCTGCATCTTTCTGTGCCAGGTTAACGTTTCTGCGCATGTCCTCTGGCAGTCGGCTGTCTGTTCTCCATATTTCTCCTGGTTTTCTTTCTGTCGTCTGTGGCAAAAATGAAAGCATACCGCCCATTTGCTTTGTGCGTCTGGTGAACAGTTGGACACCAACTTGCAGTGTGTCTTGACAGACAGAGATCTGAAGAACACCCTCAGTCAGTCAGTGCAAGCACAAGGAGGCCTTTTGATGGATCAATGTTTTGGTCACACCGTCTCGTGTTCGCGTACTCGCAGGTGGCTAACCAGAATGCATGGGAGCGTCTTGAGCAGCACCATCTGGCTTTTCCTGATGGGTCCGTCTCTCTGTCCGTTCTCTTTCCGTCTGATTGTGTGCCATTTTGACAATGACTGAAGAGAACGAAAGGAAGGAGAAAAAAGTAAATACAGACTGCCTGTAGAAACGAAGTTGCACAGCCTGCCTGTCTGTCTGTCTATCTATCTATCTATCTATCTATCTGTGATGGCTTCCTTGGGCCCTTTTTTCTTCTTTCTTTCTTTGTTTGGTTTTTTTCTCATCTTTCACTTTATCTGCGAAAAAGCACGTCTTTCTTCTTTTCCCTCATGGCTCTCTCAACCCTGTCAGATTGTCACTTCTCTTTCTTTCTTCTTTCTCTTCGTGTGCGTTTTTTTTTTCCTCTCTCCATGCACTTGCCTCCCCCTCTTCCCTTCTGATCTCCACATGAATCGATGGGATCTTCCTTCCTTCCTTCGATCAGCTGGATGCACACGGAACAAATTAAGTGACTGCTCTGGTTTGCATCCGCAAAAGAAAAAAAGTGGGTTCTTTCCCTGAAATGGGAGAGGAACAGGCTCTTCCCTGGCTGGCTGGCTGGCTGGCTTGCTGTCTGGATGGATGCAGGTGTCCGGATACGTGAATATCTGGTCTCTGAAGACGGTCGGATCGAGCCCATGCCACTCACGTACCGTTTTCGCTGGTCGCATCTGGAACACAAAAGGGAAGACGGGGAACGCCAAAGGGATGCAAGGAGGGTCCATGCCCCTCTGGTGGTCTCCAACCATATTGCTGGATTTGTCAGTCAGTTGACTGAGGGATTGCTTTTCTGTCTGTCTTTTTGTTTTCTTGGATGTGTCTGTCTGTTTGTCTGATGTATTCCTCGACGAAGCAGCCGCCCCCCTCGTTTCCTCTAGCTCCTTTCCTTCTTCCCACCACTGCTCGCTCGATTGAGGTTGCACCGTTTGCAGCTCTTCTTTCTTTTTTGATCAGCTGCCTCACTACCTCCTCGTGACACGCACAGATGGCTTTACGTTCCTTGTTCGCGGGTAAAATACATGCAGACACAAGTGCAGACATTGTGGCGCTTTTCCGTTTTGCTTCGATTCTATGAGGGATAGCCCTTGATCGTACAGCCCATCACAAACACGTACAGCAGAAAGGATCTGTCCCCTCCTCCCTCAGACGAATCGATCGAGAGATCGAGTGGGGCTGGGGCGTTCGAATGTCCAACAGACAAAACAAGAGAGAGAGAGAGAGAGAGAGAGAGAGAGAGGGATGAAAATAGACCGGTTTTTGTATTGACAGAGGGATACTGAGACAGCGAGAGGGGCGCATATTCTCATCTGCTCGCACAGTCAGGATGCTCTTCTCTCTTTTGCTGTCTGACTCTTTTTTTTCCTCATGCAGGACGTACCTTACCTGATGTATCGCTTATGGCCAGCGTTTGTTGCCAAGTCGGAAATTGAGACCACCCCCTTTGTTGGCACTGTGGCGAAGATACTGGGCACTCTCTTCATACATCGGGAGACGGCAGAACAAAAGTGGGCTGTATATTAATATGTTGATGTGTTCTCTCTGTATCTGTCTCTCTGTGTCCGTACAAATGCGGTGCGGCGCTACCCATCCCCTCTACTTTTACTGTGCGTACGCAGATTGTGTCTCATTCTACGCCCTTCTTCGCTATCTCTCTCTCTTTCTCTGTGTCTGTCTGTCTCTTTGTGTGTGTGTTTGTACGTATGTATGTATGTGTGTGTGTGTACATGTGTGAGCAGAGACGATGCGCTGACGATGATTTCCTCCCGAGTCGCGGCGATGGAGGGAGGGGAGGAGTGGCCTCCTCTCATCATCTTCAGTGAAGGTGAGTGAGTGAGTGAGTGTGCAGGGAGGGAGGTGTAGATTGTGTGTTCTCCTTGTTTGTTTCTGCCTCCCCCCCCCCATTTTTGTTTTTTGTCTCTCGTTTGTGCCTTCTATCCATCTGTCTGGCCGATTCGTCTTTCTCTCTTCTCCCCGTCCTGATCCTCTCTTTCTTTCCTTCTTTTTTCTTCCCTTTTGATCTAGGAGGCATTTTTGTGAGCTGGCCCGTACCTCTGCCACTGGTTTCCTTCGACCTTGTCTTGGTAGAGGACTAGTAGCGAAACGATCAATCCATTTGGCCGCCCGCACACATTTGCTCGTTGTTCTTTCCCTTTCCTCCCACAGGACAAACTTCGAATGGCCTCGGAATCTGTAACTTCAAGAGGGGTCAGCCAGTGTTGGAGGTTCCGAAGTTGTCTGGCTGTCTGATTCTTTTGGTGTCGTTTGGCTTTCATTTCATGCATCTATACATTGAGGTTGTTTTCTCTTTTCTCTCTCCTCTCCGAGCATTCCCCCCTCTCTGCTTGATGCATACGCGATGGAAGAGGGGAGGTCTGTTTACAGCTCTGCATGTAAAGGGCGTTTTTTCGTGTGCCTCTTTAGCATTCACAGTCCGCCCTTGTTGTTGTTTCCATGAAGAAACTGGCCGGGTGTTCCTCTATTTCCTTTGTCTCCCGAAACAATAAACTTTGGATTTTTTTCGTCGCTTCCGCTCTCCATTCTCCGGTTCGTGCAGGGGCGTTCACAAGGAAGGTGTCTGTCACACCAGTCGGTCAGTCGGTCTGTCGCTGTACAAGAGTATGGGGGGTGGGGTACCATGTATTTGCTGTTACGTGCAGTACAGTGGGTCTGTAAATGAATCGGAAAAATGATCTTTCGTGCTTTCCCTCTCTTTTTCTTCTTCTGCCTTTTTTTCCCCTTGATCTTCATCTTCTTCTTCTCTCTAACTCCCGCTGTTTCTCCTTTTCTCTCTCTTCCTCTTGGATTGTTTGCAGTTCTCCATTACCCCTTTGAGACATTCTCTCCTTCCTTCGAGCTGCCATCACCTGGAATTTATGTTCCTCTGATCATCAGTCAGGTGTGTAGGTCGGCGCTCGGATCGAGAACTGTCTTGAAAAAAAAACATGGCTGGTAATACCCTTTGGAGGTCGATGAGGGGTGTCTGTCAATCTTTCTCTGTCCTCTGTTGCAACTTTAGGCTTCTCTGTCTTTTTCTCTTCTGCTCCTTTCCCCCCCATCGTACGAATCGAAAAGGACAGGCAGGTTTTGGCTCCCATCCCGTGCCCCCTAATCCCTCGATCAGAGGCTCTCATACCTCCCTCCCTCCTGTTTCACTCACTCACTTTGTGTTGGTTTCTGTACGCCTGATGCAACCTGACCCCCCCCCATTCACCACGCGACCCCCCGCAGCCCTACCACACTCTAGAGGCCTACTGGATGGACTCTGTGGGTCCCCAGACGAAGGGAGGGGGGGGCGGGGGAAGTGCCGTTGGAAGAAGTAAAGAGACCAGGACGGAGAGTCCAGAAAAGCGGACAGAGGGTACAACCGGGAGAGCTGGGGAACCGCCTTCCGCCTCCAAGGAGAGGGGGGGAGGAGAAACGGCGGGAGAGGGGGGAGGTGACGAAATTGCTGCGTTTGCAGAACATGTCAGTGCGCGCAAGAGGAAAAGAACACAAGAGACAGCAAGAGCTGAGCGATGAATGAAGCAAGCCCTTGGTGTGACGGAACCAGTCTGTCTGTCGATCCATCGAGAAGCTCCAATTCGCTTAATTTTTCCTCTCTTGATGACTTGATCGATCGATGTGTCTGTTCTTTCTGATTTGTGCATTGATGTGTTCCCAGACAGGTCGGGGCTTTCACCAACAGAATCGATCGTTCAGTTTGATGATGATGATGAGATCCTGATTTCTGGGTTACCTTTTCCCTCCTTTGTTGTGTCTTTCTTTCTTTCTTTCTTTCTTTCTTTCTGCCTTTTGTGGGTGGCTGTGCTGCCTGCCTGTCAGGTTCGGAAGAAGATGAATCTGTTGATGGCGAGAGTGAACAGCCGCAGTCAACGGTCAGTCGAAGGAAGGACGTGGATTAGTAAGGGGTTGCATGGTGCTCCCTGGCGCTCTTCGTCTCTTTTCTCTTCGCTGCCTCACTCTTGTCTTCTCTGTGCTGCACGCGCTCTGTCTCATTCTCTCCCGCGCCCTTCTTTCTCTTTCTCTTTCCCTCTGTCCACCCCTAGTCTCTGTGTGAGTGGGTAACCAAGGAAAATGCGCATGCCTGCCAGGACTGTGTGCAAGTGTGTGCTCTCTTTCGTGACTTTGTGCTTCTCCGTCTATTTCTTTCTCTTTGTCTATCCAAGACCTTTTTCTTACGTCCCTCGCTCCCTTTCCCCTTCGCTCCACTGAGACACTCTTTGAGTCATTCACGTTCTTCTCTCTTGACCTCTCTTTCTCGAAGAGGGGCTTTAGAACTCCCAGGTTCTGCCTCTTTTGTTTCTCTCGTGTCCTCTCTCCAGCATTTTATCCCCTTCGTGTACTTGGCTGTGCTTGCAGGGAGGAGCTTTTGGCTACAGAATGGGATGGGTCTGTTCGTCTCAAGAAGGAGTGTCTGACGACTCTTCGAAAAAAAAGGGGGTGAAGAAAGTGAAATGGAGAGTGATTAAGCACTGCTTTTGTTCTCCAAGGAGACTGAGCAAAGAACTCTAGAGCTCGGATCTTTAACTTATAAACTTCAAGTTTGAGAAGCTGTATTTTCTACTATTTTCTACACAGTTTTGTCTCTTCGACTTCCTTCATTGGATAGTGATAATTACGAATCAAATAGTGATAGTGATAAATTAAATCTAGCTAAAACCCGAGGCTCGACTCACATGTATTTTCCCTCGGTTTCTTTTTAAAAGCCTTTAATTGTTGTAATGTTAAATCAGTTAAAATTACTCTAGGTAAGAATTGTAACAATTGTTAGCAATAGTTTTAAAAAATTTTGTTGCAATATGTTGTATTGATTTGACTTATTTGAGTTGGTCCTGGAAAGACTTGCGGCTCCGTTCGCACGGACTTCGCTTAGCAGGCCCCAAGTTCTGTCCCGGAAAGCCCATGCGTGTCGCGCAGCTCCGACACAACATTTTGCCGAGCTCATGCTAAGGCTCGAATCGCGAATCCCTTGTCAGACGGTTGTTCCCTTCACCTTTGCAGCACTGTCATCCAATCCCGTGTTCTCAAACCTTGATGAACGTTGATGACACGTGAGCTTCGTTCTTCGATTGAACAGACTGCAGACTTCCAATAATTTTGTATCTGATCGACAGGAATTTTCTGCGAGGCACCCAGTGTCGTTCCCTCAAGTTCCTGTCTGTGTCTTCACTGAATCGATGCAAAACTCCAAACCCAGGCTGCCCACCAGGGCACCAGCAGCCAAAGCTAAGGCTGCCCCGAAAGCTGCAACTACCACACCCACTTCTACAAGCTCAAGAGTTTCGGGTCAGTGCGTTCTCCAGATGTGTGAGCATCATCAACTGTCGTCTCTTCTGAAGGAAGCGTCAGTCGACTTTTTACTCACTCCACTTTCACTTTTTTTGCGTGCAGCCCCCGCGGGAGCACGTACTCAGAGCAGGCGATTCTCTGCTGATTCTACAGGCTCAGCAGCTTCCAGAGCAACTCCCCAAACAAAAGGTGAGGGCAAACCCCTGTCAGGACTGAAACGTGTCTCCTATTCGAATATTCGGCTGCCTGGGATTAATCGGCTTTCTCGTCCTTGTTTGTTTGCAGCAAACCTCTCGACCAAAGGGCGGACCGGGCAGATCAATGGCTCTACGGCTACCCTGAATCTCCATCGTAAGTCGGAACGGGCACTTGGTTGCTCTTGTCGGTCGTCTCTCTCTTTCTGTGTCAACCGATTTTTTTTGTCGCAGAGACGGCGTGACTGTTCCCCATTCTTTCGTAAAAATCCCCCCTGCATGATCGTTTCCTGCGTAGAGTCGACTCCTTTCAACAGCCAGGAAGTTGAAACACACCAGATTCAGCGAAACCTCTGTGCCCTCAGCGCTGACTGACCAACGTCCTCTCTCTCTCCCCCTTTGCAATGCAGCTTCTATGGGTGCAAGTTCTCCCTCTGGAAGAAGACGCGACTCCATGGAGTCGCACACCTCGGCCTCACCAAAGACACCTGGTGTTCGCGCTGCCGCTTCCACCGGTGCAAGCTCTCTTTCGGGAAGACGGCGCGAGTCCATGGACTCCCAAAGCTCGGCCTCTCCAAAGACACCTGCTGTGCGAAAGCTGGCGCTGAAGCGAGGGGAGACGAACCATTCCGAGGCCACCAACACACTCGGAAGTAAGTCCAGAGTGCCCCGCATGCGCCTCCTTCTCTTCTGCTGATTCCTCAAGGGAGTGGGACTGGAGTCTCTGCCGCTCTGTTTTTTTGTCTCGACAGGAGTTGAAGTTCCTTCTGTCCCTCTCCCCTGCGTGAACGTTGTTTGCACTGCCTCTGTCCCCTTATGTGCCTTTTCCTTGCAGTGTCGACGCATTACGACAGCCATGAGAGACCGGAGCCCCCCCTGTCCGAGAGTTTCTCTGCGTGCGCCCCCGGCCCGTCCCTGACAACACCACGCGGGGGGAACGGTGAGATGGAGAAGCTGAAGCGAGAAGTGAAGGAGAGGGGAGAGGCGATTGAAAGACTCGAGCAGGAGTTCGAGCATCTGGAAGCCGACAAGCGAGCGGCTCAAGCGAAAGCAGACGCGAAAGAGAAGGAGCTGGAGCAGAAGAACGTTGAGATGAAAGAGATGGAGGAGCGTTTCCACGAGGAGTTGAGCAAAGTCAAAGAGCAGCACAGGAAGGCCCTGGGAGATGAGAGAAGATCAATGGTCAGTCAGACAGCCACTCAGATTTTACCTTGAAAAGAAAAGTAGACCGTCTCTTTTCTAGCTGCCTCCGTCCTCCCTCCCCCCCCCCCCCNCCCCCATGTTTGCCTTCGCTTTAATTGCTTTGTAACCACTGCCAGTCATTCTCTCTCACCCCGGCCCAACCCTGCGTCCCCCTTCATCCTCTCCCTTCCCCGTCTCCCTTCGCCTCTTGCAGACCGATCTGAAGCGGAAGGGGGCGAACCTGAGCATGTCTGACGTCAGCAGTGGTCTTCGTGTGGCTGACCCTGCAGCTGCGGGAGACGCCCTCACCCTCCTCTCCCCTCGCACGGAGATGGCCCGGAACGAGAGGGAATATATGACCACCCGGGCAGAGAACGAGCTCCTCAAACAACAGATCGAGGCCATGAAGAAGAGGGAGGACGAGTACAAGAAACAGATCAACGACCTTCAGAGCCATCTGCACGAGAAGACCGTCAACAGGATGACCACCCACAACCGGAGGGGGTCTACCGTCTCGCAAGGCTCTCTCTTCTGCGGACGGGCTTATGGTGGCCTCCACATCCCCAGGGCCCCCTCAGTAGTCTCCCAAACCTCACAGCCCATCGCTGCCATGCTTTCACAGCCGCCCTCTCAGGAACCCACTGTGCTCCGAAAGCCCAGAGGCAGAGGCTCTGGGGCAAAGAAGAGCGTCACGATTGCCTCGGAGGAGCCCCGTTCATCGCTCGCGTCCCCCCCCATGCGACCGCTGGGCGTCTCCCTCCAGAACCCCCGCATCTCTGCCCTGGGAGATGAGCTCGCACAAGCAGCCGAAGATCTGTCAGACCACTCTGGCTCTTCTTACCCCGACCCCCAACAGAGTGAAGCCCCCTCTCGGTCCGTGTCTAGGGCAGTCTCTAGAGGGAGATCTGAGCTCGAAGACGATCAGAAGAGCCTTCTCCCTCCTCCCAAACCACTCACGAGAGTGTCCCTGTCCATGCATTCAGTTCCGGAGACCCAATCCGAGCTAGCGACCAGCATGGCCCCGTCTGGACAGCAGGTGCTGAAGATGGCAAAAAGTCTCCTCAGCGAAGCAAAGTCTCTGATTTCCTCTCGAGCAGAGTCTCTGATGGAGTCTCTTCACGAACAACCTTCCCAGCCCCTGTCGTCCCCCGAAGAAGAGCCCTCTCCCGTAGGCAGCAGACGAACTTCAGACGGAGCCCCCCACGTTCCCCCTGAAGCCGTTCCCGTTGCGATCGCCCGCGTCTCCTCCCGTCTGTCAGAGAGTCTGCTTGACGTCAGCCGGGAGCAGGAGCTGAACAGAACAAAGAAGCTCTACGATAGAATGAACAACATCATCAGCCACCTGGAGGAGGTCGAGGAAGAGCAGGAGAGAGAGAAGGAGAGGCAGACAGTGGAGGAAAATGAACTGAACGGCTCCTTTGTTTCCGAGTACCCGACCTTCGGGCTGAGACGCCTCTCAAGAAAGTCGTCTTGGTATCCTGGGATGAAGATCGACCTGGCAGCGCCTCCCCTGGTGACCCTCAAGCATATCCAGGTCGATGGATCGATCTCTTGATTTTTTGTATGCTTAGATAAGACGGCTGTTTTGGGCTCTGTGCGCCTTCCCATCCCCCCCCCTCTCGTTGAGTGAGGAAGTATGTGTGACTGAGCATATCTGTGTCTGTGTCTGTCTCTCTTCCTCACTCTCTTCTCGTTCTTCCAGTCTCGCTCATCCCTCTCCCGTCTATCCCTCACTGACCTGAGTACTACTAGGTGCAGCACTGTGAGTGTGCGACTGTGTTCTCGCGACCAGGATGGGTTGGAATCTATAGATGCGTTTGCGTCGGTGTTTGTCTGCGTCTTAAAGACTTCATAGCTGTTTGCTGTCCCTCTGAATTGTGTCTCGGACCATTTTCCAACGGTTCCGCTCGGCTCCTGTCTTGAGATGTCCTGTCATGCTGATTTTGCCCCCCTCCCCTTCTTTGCCTTCCGCCTTTTCGTGGTTTCTGAATTAGACTGCGTCTCAAACGCTCTTACTGCTTTCTGCAGACTGTCGTTGAGAGGCAAGTGGAGGTGCCTGTTGAGAAGATCGTGGAGAAGACCGTTCACGTCCCCGTTGAAAAGATCGTGGAGAAACCTGTCCACGTGCCTGTTGAGAAGATCGTGGAGAAGACAGTTGAGAAGATCGTGGAAAAGATCGTGGAGAAGCCCGTTCACGTGCCCGTTGAAAAGATCGTGGAGAAGACAGTTGAGAAGATCGTGGAAAAGATCGTGGAGAAGCCCGTTCACGTACCTGTTGAAAAGATCGTGGAGAAGCCCGTTGAGACGATCGTAGAAAAGATCGTTCACGTGCCTGTCACTGTTGAGAAGATCGTGGAGAAGCCCGTTGAGACGATCGTGGAGAAGATCGTTCACGTGCCTGTCACTGTTGAGAAGATCGTGGAGAAGCCCGTTGAGACGATCGTGGAGAAGATCGTTCACGTCCCTGTCCCTGTTGAGAAGATTGTGGAGAAGCCCGTTGAGACGATCGTAGAGAAGATCGTCCACGTGCCTGTCCCTGTTGAGAAGATCGTGGAGAAGCCCGTTGAGACGATCGTAGAAAAGATCGTTTACGTGCCTGTTCCCAAGATCGAGTACGTCCACCGTGACATCCCTGTGCCGGAGATTGTGGACAGAATCCTCCAGTACCTCGACCGTGATGTCCCCGTTGTGAAGGAGCGGGAGGTGGTTCACGAGATCGTGGAGGTCGAGAAGGAGGTCCCAGTGCCAGTCGACAATTATGTCGCTGTGCCTCTCCCTCTGGTCATCCCTGCACCCACGATGTCTCCCTTCGAGCTGAACTCAAAGAAGCTTGACAGGCTTCCCTCCAAAGATCTCAGCCTGATGATGGCATGGCTGTCGAGGTTCAAAGAAGCCGAGACGACGCCCTGCTCCATCGAGGGCCTCGAACATCTCTTCACCTTCGCCGACATGTACGAGTTCCTGACAGGGAAGAGAATCTCGCGCCGTCGTCTCTTCTTTGACTACCTCCTTTCACAGAGAAGATGGGGGGTGGAGGACGCCCAGAAGGCCTTGTACGACCGCAACTGCGCCTGGCTGCTTGAGGCCAAGCAGAGGAAGGCGGTTGAGATCGTCCCCAACCTCGACGCCTTCTCCCACCACCCCGAAGGCCACTGCGGTTCCCCCGAGATGTTCCTCCAACTCGTGTGTGACGTCGGGGCAGTGGAGGTGCACACCAACGAGGACTGGCCGAAGGTCGAGGAGGTCCTCTCCAACGTTGCGGCAACGCGCAAGCGCCTGCTGTGCGACGCGACTACCTCCACCGAGGGGGACGCTGTGCGTGCGGCCTTCGCGACAGGGGGCCTCATCGACCTCATCTCGACTGCGTTGAGTGGAGACGAGACGCAGGCGCACGAGAGGAAGGAGGCCAAGGAGACCGCTGCACGCATGGAGGCGAAGACAGAGGTCCTCCCCCCCCTCGCAACCGACGACGAGTCAGGCAAGCTCTCCCGCCAGCTGATCATGCAGGCAAAGGTCCTCGGCTCCCCATTCATCGCTGCGCTCGAGAAGGGGCCACAGGAGGGATGGGTCTCCATCAGGGGTGATCAGGCGCCCCTGCGGTACGTTCTGATTGTGGCCTACGATGCCGAGAAAGACGAATTTTTGTTGAAGGAGGCGGACGGGGTTCACTCGATGCCTGCTGTTGAGGTTGTCGAGCAGACCCGTTCACTTCTCTCCTTTGTGCTTGTTGTGTGAGGGCGGGTGGGGGTATTGGGACCTGAGGGAATAAGGGAAGGGGAATGAATTAAGGTTCTTTCTGTCTGTCTGTCTGTCTGTCTGTCTGTCTGTGTCTTCACTGAAAGCTTCCCTCTCCTCAATTCTGCATCCTGTGTGGGCATGCAGTCTCGGGGGTTTCGGGTGAGAGAGCTAGGGGGGCGGTTCCCTAGACTCGGACTTGTTTGGAGATGCGAAGAAACGTCTCCTGTCTGTCTGTCTCTGCGGGTTAACCGCCCCGCCTTTTTGCATGCATGCAGTGTCGACCGACACTGCACAGTCTTTATGATCGTTGCTTGCGTTCATGTCGATGAGTGAACACTGCGTGCATGCGTCAATTTCAAGTGAGTGCCTTTCCAATTCAATTTTGTGTCTCTCTCACCTCTTTCTTCTTCGTCTGTCTCTCTCGTTCTGGTCCCTGTCTCCACTCTCGTCACTTCTTCTCTATAGAGTAAACTCGGTGTGTCGTTTTGTCTGTCTGTCGCGACAGAGAAACAGAGAGAGAGAGTGAGGGATGCATGGACTCGACTCGGACAGACAAGTCCGGGAGTCCTTTTTTGATCGCCTCTTAATTTCCTTAATTCCGAAAGAAACGAGAAAGAGGGAAAGAGGATGCAAGCTGCATGCCCTAGCTCTGTTTTGATCCTTCATTTCAGTCAACGAGAAATTAAGTGAGGGGATCAGAGAGCGTCAGGGAGATGAATAAAGCATGAACAAGATAAAGACATGTATGCATGACTGACTTACTGACATACATGCGTGCAGCTTTGCATCAATCTGTGTACAAACGCCTTTCCCGACTGCATGTTTGAAGTTCAGATTTTTCGCTGATTAATTAGACTTTGCATGTTTTTGAAATCCGTCCTTCCTGCCGGATCTTACTGGCACCTTTCCGCAGAATGAGTGCAAGGCTCTCGCTGTGCGTGTAGACGCTGCCTTGCTGCTGCGTTGCTTTTAGAATGTAAAATCCCGTGCTATGTTCTGTGCTTGAGAAAGTCAGTTTGCCAGCCTGAGTGGTGACATCCGTTTTACGTATTAATCGAAACAACAGCGGTCAAGAGGTTCAACTGCCACAGCTGCCACAGCATTTTATTTCTCGTACTTGCAGTATACAAAAACTGCTGTGCGTAAGTATATACACATCTTCAATTATGTTATGTAATTAAATAATATAATTGAAAATACATTTTTTAAATAAAAAAATCAAACACTGTATACGTAACTATATTTATTAGGGTTATAGTAAAATAGGAGTAATTGCCAGTGTGTGAAGATACTTGAAATTGATATGTTTTTTCATAACTATTTAAATCATTATTTTTTTTTTTATTGAATTTGAATTGAGGTGAATTGGGGCGGTTAAAGCTGGTATCTATCTAGCTATATATCGGTATATATAACTTTATAGCTTTATTAGGCTGCTTTAATTAGATTTTGATCCTTGATTTTGATGAGTAATATGCATAATGTGTATAATCATATATAGTATACAACCGTTAAAAAAAAAAATACTAATACTAACGAGACGGCTTCTCGGACACGTATGGAGTATGTAGTCGCAAAGAAATTCAATGATTTCATTCATTAGCATATGCAGTTTTATCATAATTTAATTTTATAGTCTTTTATGCACAATATCAAACAAACGGTACATTGGTTCCTGTTAAAAGAGCTAGGGCAACAGTTCTGTATATTTTAGTGATCGGTCATAAGGGAGGCTCAGTCCAGTCCGTCTTGCCTGCCATGACCTCATCAAAAAGAGAGACCAAGACTTCTCTGAAGATCTCAGAGACCACCGAAGGGAGGGACTGGAGGTCGCATGGAGACTTGTCGAGAGGACGACTGAGGGCAATGGGAGTCGCCACCCCCGCGTCTTCATCATCGACTGTGAACTTGCCATCGGGGTCCGCTTTCACCGACCCAGTCTGGTATGGTTTGTACTCAGGCACAGGGCCAAGGTCGTCGTCGTCATCCACAGCAATCATGTCGAGGTCCATCTCATCGATATTCAAACCAACCGTCTCCACCTTGATGGCCGTCTCCTCAGGCAAATCCCCAGGCAGGTCTGCAGAGACCCCTCCTGCCACCACAACCCCTTCCTCTTCCTCCCCAAGTTTCACCACCTTCTGCAAAGTCACGCAGGACGGCACAACCGCAAGTAAGCAGGCAGGACCATTTGCTCACTCACTTACTAACTAAGCCAGTCAGTCAGTGACGCACACGCTCAGTCAGTCAGTCAGTCAGTCAGTCAGTCAGTCAGTCAGTTAAGCAATCCCTCACCCACTCACTCAGTCACTCCCTTTCTTTCGCATGAAAAGGAATTCACCACAACGTGGGATGACGTGCTCAAGCCAAGTAAGTGTTGTTCAAAAGTTGATTTTGAGTCGTGGCAACAGGAAGAACGTTGGACCGAGCTGGAAAATGCATTTAAAAAAAAACCTCTCCCACTCACCGTGAGTCTCTTGTACAGATCCGGAATGTTCGGAAGCAGATCGTTCAGAAGAGGGGCCCATTCCGTTGGGGGCAATTCGATGATTGCAGGGCGGTGCGGCTTCTCCTTCTCCTTCTCTGACACTCTCTTCTCTCCCTCCACTGCCCCTCCTCCCGTTTCCTCCTCAGGAGAGGCAACGCCATCAGAGGGGGGCATCGTCTGCCCCCCCTCTCCTTCTCCTTCCCCTTGTCCTTCAGGTGAGGGAGCAGGAGGGGGGGAGTCTGAGTCCCCTCCTGAACCCCCCTCCTCGGCTGCTGCAGCCTCCCCTTCTGCTGCCTCCTCTCCTACTGCACCCGCATCAAAAGACCCAGAGAGACCAGCTGCTGATGCAGCCTTCTCAGCAGTCGTCTCCCCCTCTGCCTCTCCGTCCTCCTCTCCGAGACCTGCTACGCCCTTTGCAAGACCGTCTCCAGTGGCTGCCAGTTCTTTGTGGAGAACGCGGGGGGAGGGAGGAGGAGAATCTCTCAGCTGTTTGAAAACAGGGGGATCTTGTGTGGATATTCTCTGGCACAGTGAGAAAAACTCAGGTTTCTCGAGAATAGACCGCATGACCTCCTTGAACACCTCTGCCGTCAGCTCCGCACGTTCCGGAGAGAACAGAGATCCCTTCCCTGCTCCTGCCTTCCCCCCTCCCGTGACGGACCCTTCCCGAGAGAAGGTGGAGGGCCTCGCGCCCCCCTCCTCTTCAAGGGTTGCCGACTCGCCAGGCGTCTGCAGACCCACACGTACATTTCCGGTGCGAATATTGTCTGATGGCATGCGCAAACACGCATTCAAGAAAGACGGCAACTAGAAAACCTCCGGTACAGCCATCTCTGTGAGTCGATAAAAGATAGGGGAGCCTCGCTCAGTGGACGTCTTTCAGTAATTTTGCGAAACCACCCTCGGAGTGCAACCCGGAAAGCAAATGAATCAAAGGAAGAGGCAAAATCCAGATCAGCTGATTAGACTGTGTGTGTGGACTTTCAAAGGCATGACAAGGGAAAAAATGGAAGAGCCCAGAACGACCGAATCTTTCTCGCCAGACTTACGTCGTCGTCAATCTCCACCTCCGTTACTGCAACTGAAATTTCAGACGCGCGCCTTTGTTCCTCTCCTGCCACCATTCCCTCAGCCTCCACACGTGCTTCTCCGTCTCCTCCTGCCTCTTCGACAAGTTGTTCCATCACCGGCACAGTGCGGAGGGGCGGTAGAACCAGGAACTTCCTCCTCGCCTCTGGATTCCTCACAATCCACTGCCCCACTCTGGCGGTGACCCTGACGTAGATGGGCACCTCTGAGGGCAGAGTGTCGACAGAGGACTCGAAGGGAGAAGTGGAGGGACCCCCGGTCTGGGAGTGGCCTCCTGTTTTGCTTTGCGTCTGGCTGTGACTCTGCACACACACACACACACACACACACACACACATACACAGAGAGACAAAGGGGAAGAGAGAGAGACAGGGGGGCTGCTTTTAAGCGGACATACCATAAAGGTCTTTCAGCTTCCAGACCAGTGTCCAAACAATTGACCAACACGCAAACTCTTGCGAGGAACACAATCGCAAGAGTGTCTAGATGAGTGAGGTTGCACGCTAGCGTGAATGCATGCTCCTGCCGGCTTTCTACCTTACAAGTAAACCTCTACATGTGTTGTGAGTGTTTACTGTGAATGCATTGACGTCTCTGAGCATGGATGTGGATGTTCGCTTCACCTTGACCCTTCAACAGCAGCACGACCGACAAAAAAAAAGAGAAAGCAGCCGACCGACCGACCGACCGACCGATGCCCCAAGGCTCTGAGAAATGGAACCCCGTCGGAGGCCCTGCGTGTCCCCTGAGCCCTCCTGTCTCTCAATCAGACCACTGGGGCCGTAGAACTGCAAGAGCTTCCGGGGCAGCTGAAGCTGCCGAAGAGATCGCTGCACACAGAGGGGCACAACCAGACACGCAAAATAAAGGACAGACATTGTGGTTGAAGTGCAAAGGAGTCGAATGAGGTATGAAACGGGAGAACCGTTGAGTTGCCGAAAGGGGGCACGTTTGTCTAAATGAGGCAAAAGGGAAGTGGACCAAGATTACAGACAGACTGGTTGTCGAGTCCTCCCATTTTGCTTCTTGCAACAACAAATCTGATCCAAAAAAACCGACTGCTGCCTCTGAGGCTGACAAAGGAGTCTTCCACTTCTCTTTCGTCCTGTCCTTTTCCTTTCCTTGTGTTTCTTCACTAGAAAAAACCTTTTCCCCCAGCCTACCGAGCGAGCCGAGCACAAAGAGCTCTAATGAGGTCATGGGAGATATCAATTCACTCACCTGAAGAAATCTCTGTCCCCCTTCTGTGGAGATCAGGTGGCGGTACCTTGCAAATGTCAGTCTGTGCACAACAGATGTGCGAGGAGGGTGCTCGAATCTGGCAGCTTCCTTCTCGTTCCATTTGCCCAAAACGAAATCGGAGAAGGAGACAAAGTGACGGTGCGCTTTGTGCCTGGCAATTAACTCTTCGTCCCCGTCACCTGACAATCAAATTGACAGAGGAGGCAAGTGAATAAGAATGCCGTGTGACACAAGACTCTCAACCCATCCTCATGAATAAGCAGATTACTTCCCCGCCCTCTCTCATTTACAATATCTCACCCAATCACTCACTCACCCCCCCTCCCCCCCCCAGACAGGGCGACACAGGAAGACAGAGAGGATAAGGAGGGAGATTGAGACAGAGAACGAAAGAGTTGGAGAAAGAGAGAGAAAGGGTAGGAGAGAGGAACTCTGCTACACCACACAACGAACCTTTTTCCACGCTCATTTTCGAGATGTCCCCTTCCTGCGACGTGTTGGCAGAGTTGCTCGACGCCCGTCCGCCCTCGGGACTCGGGCTTCCTCCGTGCGAGTGCTCCGCGTGTCCCCACACCAGACGACAGGCGACCTCTCCGGAGACGTCCACGTTCTGTTCGTTCGCGTGGAGGACGAAGGAGACCAGACAGTGGGATCGGGGTTCGAGGAATCCTGTAGACGGCCAGGCAGGCAGGCAGTCATGAAAGGGTGTGTGGGGAGCAATTGGACGGTCTGGGGCGCAACGAGAGGAATGATTAGTTTCAAGCAATCAGCTGGTCGGATAGAAATACAAGAAGGAAGAATACAGACGGGTCATGGAAAACTTTTGCCTAAGCGATGGGTCTACAAGAATTCCCTCTCTCTCCCTTCTTGCTCCTTTTCCCTAAGGTGACAGAGACAGAGACAGAGCGATGGAAGCAAACTGAGCAAGAAGCGTCAGTCCAGGGCAACAGCTGAGATGACATAGAGAGACAGACAGCAAATAGACATATGGACGGACGCACGGACGGACCGCTGGCAGGTTCAATTTGCAGCACATCCGAATCTCCGAAGAGTTCCTGTTGATCCCACTCGAATGCCAAAGAATACTCGTCCGTGAAGTTGATCAACGCCACAATCCTGTGAATCACCGAACGAGGAGGGCAGGGAGGGAACTCCACATGCTCCACAGACACGGCCGCTCCAAGCCCAGGCACCACCCCCACACACCACTGAGGGATATGAGGAGAGAAGAAGGGCTCTACTTGCGGTCTCACATGAACCTCGTCAGGCAGTTCAAGGCCGTCTGCCATCAACTGCGGCGTCTGTCCGAGTGTAGCCAGAGGGTCCATCTGGGCGTTCCCTCGGGGGTCGAATCCCTCCAATTGTATTTCGACCGGCAGAGGTTCGAACGGACGTCTTTTGTCCCCTCCCTCCCCCCCCTCAACCTCGCAGTAGTTCAACATCAACCTGCAAGAGTAGGCCTTGGCCTCCACTGGAGTGGCCACAACGTGGAAGTGGGTGACTTGCTGGGGCACCAGAGTACCCTCTGCTGGGGCCAGCTGCAAACAACACACACACACACACACACACACACACACAAACACACATGTGTACACATACGCACATGCACGCAAAAAGATTGGTTGGTGCTGCTTCCCGGTCAACCGTCGGATTGCTTGAGGAAGCCAGACAGGCTGAAGCTCTTGCACGAAGTCGTCTTTTTCTGTTCCAAAACAAACACTGAGCCTTGAAGCTGTCTTCGCGAAGAGTCCACAATCAAATCAACCACTCACCACCCCAATTAAGGGAACACCGACCTTGCAGGGAACGAACGAATCAACAAACAAAGAACGAACCGTCCAAAAAAAACCGACCGACCTACCTGCACGACGGGGAAGTGGAAGTTCTCTGCCGAGAGCTCCTTGAGGCTCTGGGGGTCCAGCCACCACCTGCAGGCCCTGTCCCCCAGATTGGCCAGTTGGATCGCCTGCACGACCCCTGGGTTGACTCCGACAGGTACGGGTTGCAGGTTCTGCTTTTTGGAAAGGGAGGGGGGGGGGTGAGGGGACTTATCAGAGAGGTTCATTTATGAAAGCAAACGAAACTAGAGAAAGAAGCCGGCTCTTAGTGTTCCATGCAAAACAGGAAGGTGAGCACAGGCGGAAGCGGGGGCGGTCTTCGCCTCTTCGTACGTCATCGAAAAAAACAGCCTCCAAACGCCTTTTGTTCTTCTTCTTCTTCTTCTGTTTCCTTCGTTCTACAGAAGCATATTATGCCGTGGGAGGAGACAGACTGAGAGTTCGAAGGTAAAAGGAAGACGGGAAATAGGCAGGTCGAGTGAAGTGGCCTCCTCTTTTTCCTCTGCTTTTCGTCTTTTTTCTTTTTGGTTTTTCTTCTGCTGGATGACGAGACGAAGAGGCAGAGAGAAGGAGGCGAACCTGCAAAGTGCTTCTCACAGTCAGCCGCGGTGCTGCGAGAGGAAGAGTGGAGCCGAACAGATGGACAACACAACATCTGCAGGTAGAAAGAAGAGGCCAAAAAGGCAAACAAAAGGATGGGAAGTATATGTCCAGTCAGCAGACGCTGTCTTGTTTCTCTGTTGAAGAGCACAGAAGAGACACACAAACACACCAACCTGTGGAAAGAAAAAGTCAAAAGACAGACACACAAAGATGGATAGGTGCATAAGCTGGAAGAAAGGAACGGGAGCAGGGGAATGGACGCAAATAAATAGAGAGACAGAATAGACGCGTCAAAGAGGAGGGGGACTCTTTAGGATGCACGTGTTTTCTGAAGTCGGTCTTGCTTCACAGAAGAGGGGTTGCCTTCACACAAGATTCGCGCAAGGATCAAAATCGACCACCAAGGGGCAAAGCAAAGTCCAGAATCAAGTATGCTACCAAAGAGAGAAAGACAGACCGTCCGTCTGCGACCGCCAGGACCACCGGAAGAACATGAGATCCCTCAGTCTCATGTGAGTATCTGAATTTGACGACTATTTGTTCATCAGGTTGGAGACACCCCTTTTCGGGAGTCACTGTGATGATGCCTTGTTCCTCCACCCACTCAAAGAACGCATTCTCGTCGGGTCCCGCCTGTCAAGCCAAACACAGAGACATCGACAAAATGAAAGAAAAAGCGAAAAGAACCCGCTCACAGACCCCACAAAAAGAATGAAGCAAGCCAGCAGGAGAAATCCTCACACGCCAGAAGAAAAGTGAGACGAATCTATTCCAAGAGTATTCAAGACGAAAAGGCTGTAAGTGATCTCCGTACAAATCGACTGATCACCAAACCAAGTCCAGCACAGTCCGCACAGAAAGAAACTAAAAATGAAAACGAGCCTATGGGAAGGAGTAGGGTAACGTCATTGTGACCAAACCCATGCACGGAAACCACAAACATCCCATGCAACCGACTAGACTAACCGCTTTCAGAACGTCCAAATCCTGTGCCCAGAGGGGGACCTTCTCTACGGCTATCGTCTTGGGGCCCAGGAAAGCGAATTCACACGGCACAAGCCCGGGATTTCGAAGAGTGACGAACAGCTCCGAGGGGGCTGCCCCAAGGGGCTGCCTACCTACGTTCACAGTGAAAGCCGCCAAAGAAGGGAGGAGAGCTTTCCTCGCGTCAATTCCCTTTGCGGCCTCGAATGCCCTCTCGCTCTGAGACGCTTCCATCCGAAAGAACCTGTTGAGCGCGTCTGCCTGCACGTCTTCCCAGAGAGAGGAAGGACTGCAGGGGTGCACCCCCGACCGGCAGTTGACTATTCGAACGAAGGGGTGCACCACGCGGGCCTTCACGACGCAGTTGGTCTGCTTGGTTGCGTGGATGTTCTTCTCCTTCGTCCAATGCACACCGATGAATGAAGCGCGACGGGCCCCTCTGCCCTCTGCCGGCATTCTCGCTCCTCCACCCGCAGGAGGCGGGGAGTGGACTGTGGACATCCTTCTTCTGGACTTCTCTGCGTACGCAGCTGCAGAAGGGAGGGAAAAGAAGATTAGATATGACAAACAAATGGTAACCGTGTACATCCAGACTTTGGTGCCGAGAAATGAAAACATTTGATGGTGACAGAACAGCAATCTGCATTTATTTCCTTTTTTTACTGGTTCGTCCAGAAGACTCCAGCACAAACAGGAACAGTCATACAGGCCGACACGAGGTTGAAGCTTATTCTCTCTTTCGTTCTTCTGTTTCCTTCCGCGACACAGACACCCGAACACACATATACACACACACATACACACACACGCACACACACACACACACACACACACACACACACACAGAGAGAGAGAGAGAGAGAGAGAGAGAAACACACACAGAGGCATGCAAAGCATACCCACACAGAGACCGACCTGATCCATCGGCAAAGGCAGCCTTTGGAGAGACTGGTTGAGGTAGCGGTGTCGGGTTCTGGTCGGTCACGGGGACGACCTTGAGCATGTACACGTACTGGCCTCTCACCGGGGGCTTCAGGGTGATTTTGACTGTTGTTGAATGGCGAGCTGCAAGAGACGGAATCATCGGAGAGAGAGTGTTAGTCATTGGCACAGAGAGTCCAATTGAATTTAATTGAATTGAACGACTTTTACAGACCGCCCTGCTTTGCTAGTCCAAAAGCTGACAAGCAGATCGATCGCACACTTCCTGCTTATTTTCTCTCGCGGAGAAGAAATACATTCAAACATCTGAATCTGGGAGACAGTGATGCTTATGATGGCTTGCTCTGAGCGCCCTCTCTCTGTCTGTCTCTCTCGAATTCCTTCGCACCGGCCTGTCTGACGGACTGACGTTCAAGCCTGCCGGAGAACTTCTCGCACGTGAGAGCGTCTGCAGCCATGTCTGCAGTCAGCTCGTCCCAGGGCTGTATGTCCCCCATATCCTCTGAGTCCGTGGGGGGACAGAATAGCAGGGCCGTCCCCTCCTCTGTCCCCAGACCCCCCGAGTCGGGGTCCCGCGTCTGCTGCCGTCTCTGGGCCGCGTGGGGGGACCGGGAGGCGGGGGAGGAGGGATCGGACGCGGCCATGCTGATCAGGTCCGCACCGATAGACAGCCGTCTCCTCTGGGAATCTGCTCAGGGAAAAGCAACGCACCGAAGAAGGCAAAAACAAAGTCAGCTCTCAACATCAAGTGATTTACATTCTTACCTACACACACACCGACACTCACGGGCAAGTTTCTGGCAGCCAACAGAATAAAAGGCAAAGCATCCACAAAATACACAATCAAAACGGGCCGAAGTTCATCCAATACTGGCCAGCTGACTGACTGACTGACTGATTCTGTTCAGTTCTTCGATTCCCCTGACGGCCTCGATGTCCTCTAACAGTTCTGGTTGATACACAGTCAGCTGGAAGTCGAGGACGAAGTTGACGGGAGAGCTGGAGGCGTTCATGATCGTCAACTGGAGGGGAAGGGGGGGGGGAGGGGAGAGGATCGCAACAAGACGTCAACGACAGGCCCACATGTGCGCACAAAGTCTATGCGTGGATGTGCGAGTGACAGAAAATGGGGCTCAGCCAAGGCGACAGAGATTCTATCAGCGTTTTGAAAACGGTACTTATCCAGCATGTCAAAACACACATCATTCCACACATCATTCCTGTTTCACTTTCTATCCCTTTCTCGACACCACAGTGGACTCAGCGGAAGCTTCAGATGACGCACGCACGAGTCTCCAGATTTCCTCCTGATGGAAAAAAGCTCAGAAGATGAAGCTTGATCATGAATCGAATTCCCATTGGCTGACCTTGAGAGTTGACTTCTCGAACGCCCTCATTGCCCCAAAGTCAAGGTCCCGAGGGGAGACCACCAGCCCCGCCCCCAGACCCGCACCCTCCAGATCCAACACCAACGTCCCGCTCTTGTACGGATCTTCTAACTGCTGGTCGTCCTTCAGTGCCCTCGCGGTCGCACTCCCGGGCCGTCTTCTACGTGCAGTGGGCGGAGGCGAGAAGCGAGGAGGCTGCGGAAGAAGGGCGCGAAGGGCTCCCCTGACGGTCTGCGTGGGGTCGTCTGAATGGGAAGCACGGGCAGAGAGCCGAGCGTAGAATCGGCCCTTTGTGGGTGGAGAGAAGACCACAGGAACGTCAATGAGCTGTCGGGCATCCATGATCAGTTTGGGTATGGGCAGAGAGAACGCCAGAGAGTCCGGTGCCCCCGAGGGAGAGTCATCCACGCCCGGATGTTTCTGGAGGCTCAAAGAGAGCTCCATGGGGGTCTCTGTGGGGTTGCGGAACTTCATCGGTTGCGTTGTCAGAAGACCGGAGCAGGTGGGGGGGAAGCATTGAGTCTGCACGCAGGGAAGGAGGGGAAATGGAGGGGGGAAAAGGAAGCAAAGAAAGGTCAAAAAGAAATGGAAAACAAAACTGAGAACCCGGGCACAGAAAGCCTACGGAAAGCGGGCGCGGGATAGAAAGAAATGTTTCGAAAAACGAAGATCCAGAAAGAGGGCAGCAGAACGAGACGAAACACAAAAGACACACTAACCGACCGAGAGAAAAAAGAAGGAAAGAGAAGACAGTACTGAGGTAATCTTTGACTCACAATTCCATCTGCCCCCAGTTCTGTGACAGCAGCTGCTGGTTTCCACGCCCTGCCAAGAACAGTGATATCCTTCACCGACGTCTTTTCGTAGTTGAACGCCAATCGAAAGCGGTTACTGAAGCACGACATGCCCTCAGATGCCTCTCGCGGTCTGAACTCGAGCACGAGCAGGTGGAACTGAAGCGCAGGAATCAGACCCTGGTGGGGCCAGGCCCTGAGAGAGAGAGAGAGAGAGAGACACACACACACACACACACACAGAGAGAGAGAGAGAGAGCGCACCACACCAACAAAAGAGAGTCAACAGGGAACGGATACAGAGAGGAGAGAAGAGAAGTCTCATGAATCAATCATGGGCCCGCACGTCTTCGTGTGCTAAACCAGAAACACTAACAGATACACAAATGTGCTCAGAGATCTATTTCCGCAACAATTTGACAAGGCAAAAATGCCGCAAGTGCTGATTCCCCGTCTCCACTTCTTTCCTTTGTTACATTCGATCAGAAGGCAAAAAGAAACAATGCTTCCTTCTGTCCCGCTTCCCACACAGCACTGACCTGAAGATGGCCCGAGACTTTCCTGCTGTCGCCTCCATTTCCTCTGCCTCCCCGCTCTTCCTGTCCTCCAGCTCTGGCTCTATCACCTTGTAGTGCAGAGGGGTGTCGCCTCTGTTGTGCACCTGGATGACGTGGAACGTGCACTGACCTGCAAGCAGGAGGGAGGGAGGGAGGGAGGGAGGGAGGGAACAGAAGCAGAAAGAGAAAAGAGAAGAACGTCAATGTTGAGCGTCGGTATCCAGAGACGCGGAAATACGACTGCAGAAGCGTTGGCATTCTCAAATCTAGGCGAAAACAGAAGAAATTAGTCTTGGCCCCCTTCTCACACAACGGTAAGGCTGCCTCAGGCCCCCTGATCCCTCACCATATTCCTTCCTTCCTTCCTCCCGCCCCTCCTTTTCTTTCCATCAAAGCATCGCTAATTGCTTCAGACTGACCGACTGCGCAGGGACGGAACTGCACGAGGCTCTCTGAGATCTCTGCCACAGGGATGAACTTCACCGAACCCCTCACAAACGAGTGGCCCGAGATGGATACAGAGACCATCAGAGGAGGGGTGAACTTGGAGATGTCCACCAGTCGGAAGGTCCTGTTCTTCTTTGGGTACACCAGAGCCTCGAGACAGCAGACGGAAAAGCAGTCAAACACGGAGGGACGGAACTGGATCTGGAACTCGCAAGAACTCCCTGGAAGAATGTCCCGTTCCAGGGGGTAGATCTGCACTCACTCGCACGGAGAAGTTCTGGGGGCACGCCAACTCACTTACGTATAAACATGCAGTCATTTCAAAAACAGTCGATTGACAAAACAGGATACTGTGGTCAAATGAGTGGAGGACTGCCACTGTGTCTGTAGACTTTCAGATACTGAAGCACGCACACACACACACACACACACACACACACACAGACAGAGAGAGAGAGAGAGAGAGAGAGAGAGGGTCCTTTTTTCTGCTCCGGAAATTTGACGTTCTCCTTTTTCCGTCTGTCTTTCTTCCGCTCTTTCTTTTCGTTTTTACTCCTGCTGGAGAGAGACATCAATCAACTCTCTCACTGGCTGGCTGACCGTCGCAGGAAAATTCTCGTCTTTCTCCGTGCACTCGTTTCTCGTCTTTCCTGGAACCAGCCACAGGCAGGTCATCTTCTGTCTGCTCCGATTGGTCACACTCAAGACTCTGCTCTCGGACATACTCAGGGGAGAGCAGCCCCTGAAGTCCACAACCATCGGGGAGATGCTCACGTCCCTGCACACACACAAGAATGACGACTTCTCATGGCGGACCGATGAACAGTTCCCACACAAAAGATCGAACTGAGGTCATAGATGGTCTTCTGTAGTCTATCTACGCCAAAGAGACGAGAACCTGCCTGACGCATTGAGAGAAGAGCCCGATGGATGGATGAACAGTCCGAAAGCACAAGATGCATCCACTTGAGGTGAGAAGATTCCTCTGATCAAACGCACTTCTCCCTCCCTTGTGAGATGCGTATGCAGAAGAGACGAAACGCTGACGCGCTCACTGAACCACCAAAGAAGAGGAGATCCACTTCAAAACTTGCATCCACTTTCTGCAACACTTGCCGACACACAGACAGACAGACAGACCTGAGAGGCGAGTCCCCATCGAGAGTCATTTCGAGGAACATCTCGGTGACGGTCTCCTCGGGAGGCCACACGAGTTTGGGGGCGTTGTCAAGAAGGCCGTCGGATATGAAAGTCATCGGAACGGCCGCCTTGGCCCCCTTGCTGTTCCATCCCAATTTGGGGGGGGAGGAAGAGGAGGCTGTCATCGACCTTGAGGTCTGAAGAAGCGTTGCCGACCTGCCACCCCCTGCAGGAGAGGAAGAGCCCGAGGTGGGTCCCTTCATCTGCCCGCCTGGGCCGGGGGGGGATCGTGAGGCCGACGTTCGAGAAATCTGTGCGTGCTCGGCCATAGAGGAAAAGGAGATGAACGGTTTTGCCCTTGCTTTGAATGTTGGAGATGGGTGTCTCTGCCTTGATGGTGGCTGGGTGGGAGGCACGTGGGCAGTTCCTGGGAGATTCACAAAGGCATCCATCAGAAGAGGGTGGGTCTCGGGGACGTCGTCGTAGTCTTTGAATCCTTCCAATTGGAGACGCCTGCAGGAGGTAAGAGAGGGCATGGAGGAGACAGACAGACTTCTTTTTTTTTTCTTTTCTTTTTGTTTTCTCTTCACTGAGTGCGGGTGTGGGTGTGAACTTCTTCGAAGAAACGGAAACAGACTGTAAAGACAGGCAAACAGACTGCATTATTCACTTCCTGTTTTTCTTCCCCTTCTTCCCCCTTTTTGCTTGCTCCGACGGATATAGACAAAGTGAGGAAAGCATCAGAGAGCTTTTTCTGTGTTTCTCACCCATCCGACTGAGTGACTGACTGACTTCTAGATCCAAAACACAGCAAGGGCATAGCAATGAAAAAAAAAAGACTCACGAAAACACATTGCAACCAACTAATAGGCCGACAAATCATACCAAAAAACAAAAACAAAAAAAAAAGACAGGCGGACTGACTTCCAGAGCCACAGGTGTTCATTGCAGAGAGGTGCGGGTCTCTTCGGCTCTCCCCGAATCGCCACTGTCGCGATCACATCCACCGGCAGGGGGTGCTCTGCGCCCTTGCAGACTACAAACAGCCTTTTCACATAGTTCCCTGCCGTGTTCGCGTTCAGCACAACTGTCAGAACGACGAACGCCGTCGGAGGGACAATACCAATCGGACGATCGACGGCCAAGACCCCTGCAAGTGGAAAAGCAGGTAGTCGTGTAGGCACGCAACAGAAAGAATATTTCGAATCAAACTACTGCTAACTCCTCCTTTCTTTGCAGAAATGTTCCCCCCAACCTGCGAATCAGACAGATAGTCAGACAGAATCCTTCGGAGAAGTGTCAACGAGCACGAGAACAAAAGCAGGCAGTCGTCAACAAATGAGAAAAAGCCCAAAGCCCCCCCTTGAGACAGGACAGACCTGCGGAGTCCTGGTTGACGATGTGGTAAGCCAGCGGGAGAGGGGACAGGTTGGCCAGTTGGAACGTCCTGGAACCCCTCTCTCCTGCGAATGTGTCCCCAAAGTTCACCGTGTACGTCGACAGCTTCGCCTCCACAGGCACCACACGGGCAGAGAGGTGCAGCATGATCGAGGGCCCAGACTTGGTCGTCACCTGAAGAGGAGAGGGGGCAGAGGCCGGGGAGAAGTTGGGTACATGAGTGAACAAAGTGAATAGGACAATGAAGAACAAACACGTATCAGAACGAAACGCGCCCTTTTCTTTCCAAGAAGCCAAGAGGCACAGAATGAGAAGAGTTGGAACAGATTGAGACATCAGAGGGGTAGCTAGAGGTAGAGGCAGAAGGGACAGAGCAATTGATGAATCCAATTCAATCAAAACGACAGAACAGAGGCAGACAAACAAACGAGACATTCCTATTATCCTGCCCTCCTTGCTCAACCTCTTCCTTCCTTCAGCTTGGCTTGGCCTACCAAGACCCCATCCAGTGCACACACTCACATGCACACACACACACACACACACACACACACACATGCACATATCCACACACGTCACAAAAAAAATGGGAGTGAAAGGAAGCAACACAAAAGCCGACCAACGGATCAAACCGACTGACCTTATACCTCAGATGGTGCACCTGCCTGACGGTGTTGGACTGGAACCTGACTGTGAGTGTGAAGGAGCTTTGTGCATAGATGGTGCCTCTCTCGGGATATACCGTGAAGGGCACTGGGGGCAAGGGGGGGACATCAGGAGCCACCAAATCCATCGTCACCTCGAAATCGCACTGGACAGGGGCGACGTTATCGATCACGACCTTCTTTTCCACCAGCACCCCTGGCAGCACATCCCCCATTGAAACTCCACCCTCACCCTCCCCTATTCCACATGATGGGTCTGGTAGCTGGAGGTGCGGGAACTTTCCAATTCCGGTGCACACCATCTTAGAAGGTCTTTTCGGTGTGCCCTGCAAGGTTGCAAAGAGTTCGGCTGTGTTTCTCATTTCGTCCAATGAGGGGTCCTCATCCTCGTCTTCTGCTGCCCCTGGAGGACGCACTCTGTGGAGATCTGCCTCGTCTATCTCCAGATCACAAAAGAGGGAGGCATCGTAGACCTCAGCCCTCTCGGGATGGAAAGTGAGCACACAGCGCTCCATACTCCCCACAGGAATAGAAGCAGCGGTGGGAAAGATGGTGAAGGGACCGTCACACCTCCAGGCAAAGTTTGCCGGCAGGGAGCCTGTGTTGAACACAATGATGTCTGCCTTTGTGTCCTCCTTCACTGGGCACAAGCCAAAGTCAACGAGCTCGGGAATAGTGATGGCATGTTGCTTGACAAGAGCTTTGACGACGATCGAGAACGCCCCTTTCTTGGGTACTATCATCTGAAGATAGTCGACGTAAGGCTCGTATTTAGTGGGACGGAAGAACACCTCTAAGGTTCTGGAGATCCCTGGGGGCAGCTTGAAGGTCTCCGGGTACTCCATATGGAAGAATTTGGTGGAGGGGAGGCGGTACTTGACAGTCACTGTTGCAAGACTGATATTCTTGATGGTGATCTTCTTCACCATTTCCCCACCAGGTTGCCATCCCTCCCATACAAGTTCCTCTTCACAGTCAAGACCAAACGTTTCATTGTACGTGGCTCTGGGAAGGACGGGGGCGACGGACGCCATCGTCACCCCGCTCTGGGTCGTTGTCATGATTGATGGACTTCTGCCAGAACAACACACGTGGATAGATGGAAGCGCTTTCTGATGGTACTTTCTCAATGTCTGGAATCGATGCAAACCTGTTGTGTCCACACCGAGAGTTCAGACAGCTCGGCAGAGAGCACGCGTGAGCGTACAGGTGTGCCGCATTGTGCTGCATTCAGGACGTGTATGTGGACGTACAAAAGTGTTGTCTTAATTGTGTATCATTTGTGTATCGACTGTCAGACTGAGTACATGAGTCGATCACTGAGCCGGTTGGGGACGCACTATGGCCCCGATAGACCAAAAAATGTCCGGAGATCAAAATTCGCCACCTCGCCCTTGAAAATGAAAATGTTACGAAATGTGAGTTTTTTTACTGGGCCTTTAAGAGTGGCTAAATTTGTAAGTGCCTCAACTTGTCCAGATCCCGCACCGGGGCCCCGGAAAGCGAAGAATGCATGGACTGGTCAACCGACTGATCATGACTGATCGAATGAATCCGATCATTCTGTCCAGAAGAGACGTATTCACTTTCCTGCATGTCCAGGACTGCCACTGCCAATATCTGGACGAGTAGCGTGTCAGAAGAAATGCGTTTTTCACCGTGTTCAAAGTCTAGCAGAAGTTGTTGAGCTCAGCTCTCCTTTCTTCCAGCAACATCACTATGGAGTTTCTTGGCTTTCCACGATGAACTCAAGGTGTAGCGTTTTTGGAAGAGGACGGAGGAGAATGCTTCTTCAAGCAGCCCTCCTTTTACTTTCTTTGGTTGGTGTGGTCAGCTATCCTGTGGGAGGATTGCGTGAGTTGGCATCACGCAACCGCAGGTTAGAGGGATCAAGACCGCGGCGCCTCAATTTTCTTCGAAAAGCCATGGCGGCAGCTGAAGGGGAGCTGACCCTTATATCACCGGCAGAAAGCCTAAAATCGGCACTCACCTTGGCAGTTTTGAGCCCTCTTTTATGGGTTGACAATGATGCCGAGGCAGAGGCTGCAGCAATAGAAAGAACGGAAGGCCGTCCGGTCTGTGTCCTTGGCAGTGCAGGTGAGTGCCTCGACTAGTACCTTCTCTCTTTCACTCAGAACAAGCTTGAACCCCCCTTCCCTGATTTTATTCACTTGCAGGGAAGACCGGACAATTAATTGTGAATTCGCTCGCACGGCGGCGGATTCCCGTCCGGGCCGGGACCCGCAGTGGGCGTCCCTTCCCTCTAGCACCCAACCTGGACCCTCGGAAGGTCCAGTTCCTCCCTGCAGACGTGCGGGATTTTCGGCAGATCCAGAAGGCCGTCGCTGGGTGCAGTGCTGTGATCTTTGCAGCCTCCCAAAGCACGTACGGAGGGAAGGCGGCGGACGTTGACCATCTCGGAGCGGCCAACGCTGCTTCTGCCTGCTTGGGGGCGGAAGTGGATAAGCTGGTCCTCCTGTCTTCCGTTCTTGTCACTCAACCCGAGTCCCCAACTTACAGGGTCAGGCAGCTTTCGAAGCAGCAAAACCTGTTTTTGCTCAGCATTCATACTGGATGGTCTGGAAGTATGCGTCTGGCAGGTAGGGAAGAGGTGCTCCGAAATATCGTGTTTGAAAATCCTTGTGTACATGAAAAAAAGTCACGGCTGGTGAAGGATAGCAGAACGTTCTACACCTCCTTTTTCAGCACTCCTTCTCTCAAGCGAAAAATCTTCTGGAAAGTGGATGGCTTGAAAAGACTTGCCCATGTTTCGAAACCCTTTGTGAACTGTTTTTATGCCTTTCCTGCCTGTTTGTTCTTTTGCATGCAGGTCACTAATCTTTTCGCAGGTACGTCGCGTCTCTCTGCAATACCTCGCTCCCTGCTGTTTGTTTGCCCTTCGACTCTGCATTGGTTATTGCGTTCCTCTGGTGTTGCAGAGATGGGACACGGAAAGCATGTGTTAACGCGAGCCCGTCTCTTTCTGACTGTGTTATTATGAGAGTTGGAACTCTTGTCCCCTTCGCTTCCCCTACGCCTCTGCTGCCGTCTTTGCTTCTTCCTGGCCAGCCGAGAGAGAAGGGAGGCGAACAAAGCTTCTTTCCTTTCTTGCTTCGTCCTGCAGTGCAGTGGGGGAGGGAGTGTTGGAGAACCGCCTCGTAGATGTGAGGGAAGATGAGAACCGACGTGAAACGATCCGAAGTACAGTGTTTTCATTTTTCTGTTTTTGCACCGACACGAATGGTTTCTTTGTGTGTCCATACGTGCAGGGAATGACATCATGGGGGAGAAGTTGCGAGGTGAGAATGCCGTTCGTTCTGCCTATCTGTCGAGTGACAAGAAGGACAGATGCGGATACGTGATCCTCCGACCAGGGGACTTGGTGGACTCCCCTGCAGAGGGACCGGCGGCTCTGGAAATCAACCAGGGTGGGTAAGAGGGAATCTGGGCCAGCGTCGGAAGTACATGCGACCTTTTGTGAAGGAACAGCAAACGAGAAATACGTGTGTGCGTGTGTGTGGGTGTGGGTGTGGGCGTCGGCGTGGGCGTGGGTGTGCCTCTGTGTGTGTGTGTGTGTGTGTGTGTGTGTGTGTTCGTCTATTGCTGGTTTTTGAGTTGGTCTGTCGCCATGCAAGGGTTTCGATGTCGCGCCAAGAGACTGGCGGGTGGGTAGGAGCGCATCATTGCCGTTTGTTCTTTTTGTTGTCTGCACTTTTTCCGACGGCTCATTTTCTTTTTCCGCTCTTGTGCACATATTTGTAGGTGACAAGGTGTTCGGTCAAATCAGCCGACAGGACACTGCTGAGGTTGGTCGGTCGGCTTCTTTTTTTCAGGATTTGGATCCTGCAGTGGCGTCAGACCAGACAGACAGACAGCCCGGAAGCCAGATACGAGACTCACACACGTACACATGCACACGGTGCGGTTGATCGGCCTTCTCACTGCTTGTCTCACTGCCTAGGTGTGGAGACGAATGAACGCAGCAGGCGAAAGCGGATGAGTGTCCCTCTGTATCCGTATCTTTCTAATGCAGAACAAAAAGAGTCTCTCTGATCCAATGAAGGACAACATGAGTAAACGAATGAATCGATTGATGAATGAACGAATAGATGGCCGGTCGAATAAATGAATGAATACTTGATTGATTGCAGTTGTCCATCGCCAGCGCCCTCTCCCCTGCTGCCCGCTACGTGACGTTTGAGGCTTTCGCGAGGAGATCCAAAAAGGGAACTCCGGTCAGTCAGTCAGTCAGTCATTTCGTTTGTCTTTTTAGTCAATTATTTGGTTCGATTCGGCGTTCAAATGGGCTCCTTTCGGTTGCTCGTCTGTGATTGAAGTTGCCTGTCTTCCTGTTTCCGTCTCTTTCTCTACGTCTTCATCTCTCTCTTTCTCCCTTTTTTCCATGCGTTGGTACCATGCAAGGGCCACACACAAAAACGGTGCAGGGAACGAAACCTCGTGCTCTTCTGTCAGAAATCCGTTTTTCCATTCACTTGGTATTCTTTCAGTCTTCTGCTCAGTACCCTTGCTAGACGTGACTTCTTCCTCTGTCCGTCTCTCTCTCTGTGGCATCGTGTCTGCAGGCTCCCACTGGCCTGGAGCGTTACGGCAGGTCCTACTCCGAGTTGGTCAACGGTCTGCGGAGGGACCCGTCGTCCCCCCTCCTGTTGAGGCCCCAGGAACCTGCAGAGAGGAGACGGGAACCCCAGACAAACAACCTGGCCCTCGCAAGCGTACAGCCCCCCTCTGGGACCGCATTCCCTCCCATGGGATGAGTGACGCACGCGACCTGGCAATTCTGGGTGGAACGGGGGATCAGAGAGGGAGGCACTTGCTCGTGTGTTTCTGCAGTCAATGCACGCAGGCCCCGTGCGAGGCCTCTTCCGTTCTTCCCTTTCCGTTTCGTTTCTTTTTTGTCTCCTGTCTTCTCCCTCTGTCCACAGATGAGGAGACGGAATTTCGGATTCCTCCTCGTCCATTTTGGTTGGGACATTTGAGGAAGCAGAGAAGAAAGGGACAGCTGAATCCTCAAGATCGACATGAAAAAGAAAAACATTTGCAACTGCACATGGAAAATGCGTACTTGAGAACAAAGGCAGTATGTCTTACGCAGAAAGGTATTGACCTCTTAATTTTACCCTTTTCTTTCTTTCTGTTGAAGAGGTCGTTTGGACTTGTGTGAACTTTAACATGCAGAAAGTAGGGAAGGGAAGGGGCTGAGAGGATGGCAGTGCACTGGCTGACATGCAAGAGGAAACACAGAGGGTTTCCTTCCTTCATTCCTCCCTCCCTGCATGTTCCCCCCTCCCTCCGTGGTGGGATGGATTGCCCTCTTCTCTTTAAGTGGCCTGTCTGTGGTTTCCTTCTTCGGCTTCTTCTCTTCCTTCATCTCTTCCATCCATCCATCCTCGTGTGTCGTGTGATGACTTCTTGATCCTGAAGTATCTGCATAAGCATGTGTGCGGTCTTTTTCCCGTCTTTTTTTCATTCGTCCATGTGTTTCAACGTTCATGATCCTCGTTTTTATTTAGCACTTCCTCGCTTCCTCTTCTTCAAACCCCCCTCCCTCTCTCCCATCATCTACTTCCCTTCCCTTCGCTCTCTCTCCAACAGAGAGAGAGTCACTCTGGACATCTGGAGCAGTTTTTCTTCTTTCTCGCTTGTGCACTCTTACACACGTCCATTTGCAGATGCGCTGTCTGCTCCACAGCCTCTTTCTCTCTCTTTCTCTGCTTCTCTCGTTGCGTCCTTTCCCCTCCTCTCCTGTCGGCCTCCTTCTTTGAAGTTTCTTCTGGAGGAGACGGGCGGCGGGGCAGGGCAAGGCAAAGAAAGAAAGTGCGGGGGGAGAAGAGAGAAGGGTGGTAGTGGAATTTTCTTCCCGCTTCTTAGGAGCTGGGCGGCAGTGCGAACAGTGAAGTTTGGATTTCGTTTCTGAGTGCATGAGCTGCAGAGAGAAAGAAGAGCGAAAGAACTGTCTGGGAAAGAGACCGATTTTATTTTTCCTCAATTCCCGTTTGCCTCTTCTCTCACAGGACAGGCAGGGCGACTGGTGGCTCATGCAGGGCCTCTGTCCCGTCATCGGCTTTTGAACTGCCCTTCTTTCTTGTCTGTCTTCCACCAGGCCCGACATCCTTCCCTCACCAGATAGTCACAAAGAACACGTTCTCCGCTTTCCACACTTACTTCCATGAAGCGATCGTACACATTCAAGCAATCAGTCAGCCTTCTCCAGAGAGAAAGGGAAAGGGGGAGGGAGGGAGGGAGGGAGGGAGGGAAAGTGAGGTGCAGAGCTGACGAGAGCGGCAGAGGGAGAGAGCAAGATGTTTGCAAAGTTTTCGAAAGTTGATCACTTCTTTCCACTCCAAAGAGGGGTCGAGAATAGAAGGTTGAATAAGCGCGTCTTCCTTTTTTCCCTTTTTCTGCTTTCTGTTTCTTTGTCGCCCCACTCACCGACCGAGTGGCATTTTGCAGTGACCGATCTTGCTGAAAGTCAGTGAAATGAGAAAGCAGATGAGACGCACAAACATGAGTCGACATCGTGTGTCATGCTGCCATATCTTGTCTTCATCGGCTCGGCCACTTTGCTCCTCCCACCCCACACACAAACGTTCCCATTTTTCTTCTTTGTCGCGTAGCCGCCAGAAAGAAAGAGCTTTCCTTCATTCAACCAACCATCCCTCGTGCTTTCGTGTCTTTGCGCGTGACTGAACTTGTGGATGGATGGGTGCATGCATGCCTCTTCTATGTTGGCCCTGTCTTTTTGAAAAGGTGCTCGAATGAGTTTTATGTGAGTCAGTGACACACGGACAGACAGACAGTCAGACAGTCAGTGAGAAGGCAAGCGAGGGCTTGCTCTCGATTCTCTCTCGGTCAGTGCAGTGAAATTTCTCTAGCTGTTCTGCTCTCCTTGCTGCGCTGCTCTTCTCTAGCTGTTCATTCCTTATTTCTTGCATTCAACAGGACCGAACCCGTTCGGCCATCTTCATGTAGTACCGCATCACCAGATTTCTTCAACAGCAGATGATGACTCGGTCGGTCGGTCGGGCATGGGTTGCATGCACAGGGTGGAGTGAAGGAGCTCTGGCTTGTCTCTCGGTCTGAGGGCGGGGAAGGGGGCGCCATTTTTTCTCTTTCTTGGAGGGGGTATGGGGGTAGGGGAGGGGACAACAGGCAGTCAAGAATGAAGGATGGCCAAGCTAGGAAAGAAAGGAAGCAGAGCCAGTGCAGACAGACAGAGAAGAAACTCTATCGTGTCAGGGACCATGCAACCGAAAGAGAAGAGAGAAGAGATTCATCTATCTCAACCAATCGTACATCAAAAATGAAGATGACAGGAGAAGAAGGATCACAAAAAACTGGGGTGAGGGAGCGGAATGGAATGGAGTGGAGTGGAGTTAAGAGGAAGGAGTGGGGCGGGGGGTTGAAGTTTAAGGGCGTTTGCAAGAAAGACGCCTACCTGAGGGAAGATGGTGGTCCCTCATGGAGTTCTGCCTGCAGTTCTGTGTCTGTTTGTCTGTCGAGGTGTCTGCACTTATCTGCAGTGAGGTGGGAAAAGGGTGAAAAGCAGGGTGGATGGGGAAAATTCTGTTTCTTTTACTGTCTTTTTCGTTTCGTGCTTGCATGTAGAAAGAAATGGACAACACACACTCTCTCTCTCTGGGTGGAAAGACGGGAAGAAGGGAGCTGAGTTGAAAGGAAGTTTGGAGACCCTCATTTCGATTAGAGGGAGGGAGAGAGGTGCTTGCTTGTCCGCATATGAATGACTGTTTGACTGAATTGAAGAATTGAAGGTGTCAGACAAAAACAACAACCGAAAGAAGAACTTTCTTGTCGAGAGAATCCGAGTAGGGAGAGGGGGAGGGAGGGACATATCTGTGTGTTGATGAGAAAAAACCGTAACAACTGTTCGACATGATGGTGGAGTGGAATCCCGAGCAGTCAGAAGAAGAGAAGAGCAGACTCTGGGAGTAAAATACGGGCACTGAAGAGCGGGAGAATCACTATTTTAAAAGGAAGGAAGGAAGGAATCTTTTCATTTGAAGACTGTTGAGTGATGATTGATGGATCATCAGTAAGAGAGCTAGGGATGGATCGGTCTTTCCAAATCGAGTCAGACAGACGGGTGGACAGACAGACAGATAGATTGGGATTCAAGGGGGGGGCGGGGGAGTCTCTCTCCTCTCAGATAGATTGGGATTCAAGGGGGGGGCGGGGGAGTCTCTCTCCTCTCAGATAGATTGGGATTCAAGGGGGGGGCGGGGGAGTCTCTCTCCTCTCGTCTCCTCTCCTCCTTCGTTTCGTTCTGTCAAGTAGTACGTGTTCGCCTTTTTGCTTGCATGCATGCATCTTGCAGCAGGCCGACAGACGGGCAGAGGAGGGCGATTCCCGTATGCTCTGACACCATCCTGTTTCTCTAGCTGTCTCTTCCTCTCATGAACATTTAGCATTCTCCTTCCGCCACCGTTTATTCAAATGCATGCATAAGAAGACTCGGATGACCCAAAGTGAAAAAAATTGAGAGTGCCGAAATTCTCCTCCTCCTTACGCCCCGTCTTGCCGTCGATCGACTTGCATGGCGTGCTTTTGCGTTTTTCTACCCGTGCGTGCCTCACTGGCGGCCTTCCACTGCATGTCACTGCACGGTTGCCTTCTCTTCCGCCCCCGTCTAGCTGTCGATCGCGACGTACCGATCAAGTGACTCAAGTCTTCTCTCTCACATGCCTGTGCATAGAATGAGTGAACATCTTGTCCCCTAGTCCTCGCTTTCTCTGCTGCTCTCTCCCTCGTTACATCAATTTAATGAGCCTTGAATTGACGTCTTGTCATCCTGCATGCACTATTTCAATGAGATGCATTCCCTAAACCTTGAAGTGTTGAAATCATCTCTCAACTCATCTAGCAAATCATTTCCTAGGCTCCCCATACGTAAAAAAAAATAATAATAAATTTAGGCCAAAAGCTGAATTAGTTTTTTTATTTTGTTAACGTTTACTAGGTTTTGAGTTTTGTAAGTTTGAAGCTAGGTTTGAAGTGTCTATATCGAAAAAATAAATAAAAAAATAAAAAGTAAAAGTGATTTTGGGAAATTAAGTTGAATTGATTGATTGATTGATTGATTGATTGATTGATTGATTGATATGTTCCGCTCTAGGGCCTTCCCGCTATGTCTATCTGTCGCCAGACGCGGCCAGAACTAGCAGGGCGGGGCATTCCCCAGCCTAAGCTGAGGTATTAGACCCCGCCCTCGGGGCCTGCCAGAGTTTGTTGCCTTGGCCGCTGCTGCATGATTGTTCGTTGTTCGAGCCACGGCTCTGGCCCCGGGATCTGTGTTGGCTTTCTGGCCTGAAAATCGATCTGAAACGGCATGCGAATCATGCGATTTGGGCTTCCTCGCTCTTCTTGTTTGCTTTATCAATCTTTTTCTACGGCTCCCTCCTTCCCCACCCTAATGCTCCTTCGGTCATCTCTAAATTATCAATTGTTTCCTCAGATTCTTTTGTTAGTCTCTCGATCGCCCGCTGCCTTCCGGTGATTCCTGTATGTCTGGCCACCAGAGCGTCTCCCTCTATGTGTCCATACCGTCTTGGACACTCCTCAAACACCCTTCGTCTGAATGACGCCCATCCCAAAAACTCATCTACTCCGGCATGACATTCATTCAACAGAAAGCAGAAAAGCGTCGAGTTATCTCTTTTTCCCTCTTTTCTGTTGAGCCCTTCTCTTTCTGTGGCTGCCTTTCTGGCTCTTTCTTCCATCTTCCTATCCCATTTCTCTTTTATCTTCCTGAACATCTCTGCTCTCTCTCTGTCAAAAACAGGACATTCTGTCACCAGGTGGATTTCATCTTCCACTACCTCGATTCCCAACCACCCTCGACAGAACTGGCACTTCCTTTTCTGTAACGGCACCTTCTTTCCCCCCCTTACCGGAATTTTTCCCTGAGTCGCAGCCACAGCCCTGTCTCCCACCCTGCATGCTGCTCTCCTCCTGTGTTCCGATCGCGGCGCCACTCTCGTATAGCAAAAAGGGGCTCTCCTGTTATGGAATGTGACTGCTACTGCCTTATCACACTCAATTGCTTTACGTCCGTTTACTTTGTCTACAGATAGCTAGACACACAGGCAACGTTTGTCTCTTCTCCATACGATAAGTGGATGTCATACCAGGCAATGCTAAAACAGATTTCCATTCGATCAATCAATCAATCAGCAAGCGCGACATTTGCATGAAACTGATCGTCTTGCTCGCTCCGCACAATTCAACTAACGATGCGGAATCATTGCGGATGTTTGCACATGCCCCATAAGCTGATCGCATGGACACATCACGGTTATGCATCTTGCCATACAAATGCGTGCTTTCTATATAGGAAAGGCCGCCACAAAGGCTGCCATCCCACAATACATGCTTCAGCATACAATCATCCTGCTGGCTGGATTGATGCTTAAAGCCTGCATGCCTGCACTCAGAGTTTTCAGCTGTCTATCTGTTCACTTCTCTCACAGATCACCCCCCGAGAGAGCTCCTGAATAAAGCTCTCAAGCCTCCTGTTAGGAAACTCACGCACACACAAACATACGTACATACCGATACACACCTCCGGTCTCCTACTCCTCACTCTTTCTCAAAATGGAAGATCACTATCATCCGTTTCAAAAGAGTCAACCCTGAATCGAGATCCCTGCTGGAGAGACACGCGTGCTGCTGCAGCATTCGCAGTCTCTCTTTGAGATGTAGAAGAGCTAGAATGCGACCCTGATCCATTCTTTCTCTTTTGTATCAATTCCTTGAAAAACATAGCATCCTTCTCTCTCTTGATCTCCATTTCTTCTTCAGTGAGAGGACACTGATCCTGGTCGTGCAACCCTAGAAAACCACACTTCCAGCATGGTCCCCGCTTGATTCTCTGTTCTCCTGCGTTGAACTCTCTCTTCGGTGGTCCCTTGCCTCTCGACCCTCTCTGCCCTGTTGCTGCTGCTCCATACTTATGGTGCAAGGGGGCAGACTTTTCTTCCTTTGTCCCCGTTGCAACCTTCTACACTGTCGAAAGGGCCTCAAACTCTGCGTGCATGTTGGACAGCGTGCCACTGGGAAGAGTCTTGTTCTTCTCAAACCACTCACTAACTTTCCGAATCATCACCTCCCGATGCTTTTCTTCCAACCCGAATATGACAACCAGCAGCTTCAGGAACCCATCCGACTTCCATGCAGTCCCGTGAACTCTGGCGCTCAACTCCTTTGCCTTCATCATCCTCTTCATCGGTTCCGTCTCCGGATCCTTCATGAAGGACAAGAGCGTAAACCCTGCGACAAAGAGCTCTGCAAGTGCATCTGCGCCAAAATGCAAAGCCAGCGCCGAAAGAGCGTTATCGCACGTCACCCCTGGCACAGACAAAGCATTCTTCATGACCTTGAAGAACTCTCTATCTCCCTTCGCTGTCTGTATGAGAAACTGCTTCCTCTGCAGATCAAACATCTTGAAGTTCTCTAGCATCTTCTCCTGCTCATCAGTCGCATTCTGGGGGTCGAAGCCTATTGCCGCTTTGAGACCCTCATCAAGAAGGTCCCAAGCGAATCGGAACTCCTCGTACGCGTACTTGTTCTCCTCCGGATGTTGCAACTTGTTGGCGTCTCGCTTGAACTCGACTGCCTTCAGTTCCCACCTGCCGACATACGTTCCCGATCTCCCTTGCTGGCCTGCGGAAGACGATGTGTCTGCATCTCCTCTATTCCTCATAGGTGTAGGGGAAGCAACAAGATGGGCACTGTCATCCATGATGGAAGGAAACAAGAAGCCTCAACTCGATCCAACGGTTTCAAGCCTGCCTGATGGAGCATCAAACTATTATGGAATGTGACTGCTACTGCCTTGTCACACTCAATTGCTTTACGTCCGTTTACTTTGTCTACAGATAGCTAGACACACAGGCAACGTTTGTCTCTTCTCCATACGATAAGTGGATGTCATACCAGGCAACGCTAAAACAGATTTCCATTCGATCAATCAATCAATCAGCAAGCGCGACATCTGCATGAAACTGATTGTCTCGCTCGCTCCACACAATTCAACCAACGATGCGGAATCATTGCGGATGTTTGCACATGCCCTACAAGCTGATTGCATGGACATATCATGGTTATGCATCTTGCCATACAAATGCATGTTTTTTATATAGGAAAGGCCGCCGCAAAGGCTGCCATCCCACAATGCATGCTTCAGTATACAATCATCCTGCTGGCTGGATTGATGCTTAAAGCCTGCATGCTTATACTCAGAGTTTTCAGCTGTCTATCTGTTCACTTTTCTTACATCTCCCTATTCTCTCTCTGTCTATTTTCATTGTCGAGCCAACCTTTCTACCTGCTCTGTCTTTAAACAAAGAAAGGTGGAGAACTTTTTTATTTTTTTATATATGGGGAGCCTGATGATGATAATGATGATTGAGGGTTAAATCCTAGATCTAGCAACACCAAATCCCAAGCCACTAACAAGGCTTTGAGGACAACCCAGAGCATGTGCATTCATGGGGGGGGGGAATGAGGAAGCTTGCATGTGTAGTAACTTCCTGCTGCCTTAGAGATAGCAGCAGGATAGATGGAGAGCTAGACCAGAGACGCGGCCTAGACAGAGAGATGGATCTACAGGCTCTACAGACTCTAGCTCAGTCTCAAGATCTCAGTCAGCTAAGGGATTGAATACAGATAGATCCTTAGCCCTTCATAGAGTCGGGAGGGTTCATAGTTCGAACTTGAACTTGAACTTAAACTAGCGATGCTAAGACAGGACAGACTCATGACGGGCCAAATGGAATAAACGATCTCAGCATTGGAGACGGCTGAGCGCAAACTCTTTAAAGCTCAGTCTCCGCATAAATGTAAAGATAAACTTTCCGGGCCCGAATCCAGGGCCAGACAGATAGAACGCGGCGGCGGGCGATCGAAGCAAAGGCGGCGCACATGCGAGAAGGGCCGAACGGCGGCGGCGGGACGGCGGCGCCAGGAGGTAGAACACTATACATGCCAATTGGATCGATTCGTCTCAAGGCACATCACATCTGTGGAGGCGTATGGAGACATAAGCGCTCGGCACATGCGCACACCACATGCATACATTGAATTCTGAATCAATTTGAAAAGAGAGTAAGAACACGGATAGATGAGAGGTAATGAGAGGAGAAACGGGGTTGATGACAAACTTTTTCGAAGATCTACACTGGCTTACGCCGCCCGAAGGCAAAGTGGTCACTCGATCAAAGCAATCAATACCATAAATCAGTCACTATCAAGGGAAGGGGGAACCACAAGGGTTCAAATTTGTGCTCGCAATGTTCAACTAGTTTCCATGAGAAAGGAATAAACTCAGTAAAGGGAGAAAAAAATTAAATGAAGATAAACACTCGATCAATCAAGTACATACACCCAGACATACATACAAACACCAAGATCGCATCACCGGAAGCCCAAGATCATTTCCTATCTAGCAGGCGGACAGGCTGCGGGTACTTCTAAGCTCTCTAAACAGATTCGATCGGCCCTTAAATCTTGATTATAATAATAAAATTTAAAAAAATAAAAAACAGTTTTTGACTTTAAAGTGAAAGAACTTTTTCAAAAAAAAAATAACTATGAGGAACATATAGCATGTGGCCACCACTGTACCATACATTGCCGGGGATGATTGCCCTACAGTCATACAAACTATTTCTACGGATCTTAACTAGGATCTTAATCAATATTTCTCCATTCAATAGTAACTTGAATAGTTCCATCTTACAGTACTATTAAAACTATCGATACATAAACCTTTTTCATAAAAAAAAAAATATAATTTGCAGTGGCTGTAAAGCCTAGTGTAAAGCCATACCTTAATTCTCATCTGACGGTTTGAGACAAAAAGCCTCCAGCAGCGACAAGATGCGCTTGAAGCAGTGCTTCCATCGTCAGAAGCCCGCGATGATGATGGGGGCAGCTCTGCTTCTGGAGAGTCCATTAGGATCTGCACCGGACTGAAGAGGCGTCGCCCCTGCAGATTACTGAATGGTAGTGGGGTGCGGGGGCACAATGGCTCTGTTCACGACCCTCATTGGCATGGTTGAAAATGGCGGGGGGGGCGGCTCTCACCCAACGCTCCATTGCTCCCTCCCTCTTGTACTGTCTCCCCTTGTCTGCCGTCTCCGTCAGCCTCCTCATGCCCTTCCCTAGAGAGAGACAGAGAAGGGGGG
>JAHBMJ010005888.1:13971-62481 GCA_018398765.1 Chromera velia | reverse complement strand
ATTCTCCTTTGATACCGTGTCAGTCGAAGAATACGGAAACGAACTCCCAGAAGGGGAACAGAAATTGTGCATGCGAACTCAGAGAGGGATGCAGAGAAACGTCCACATTTGATGGATGAATTCGCATGTCGTGGCAGAAGTTAGAACAAAACGTCAACAGTAGAAAATTCTTCAAAAAATCACGGAATGATCCCGGACACAGGCAGCTTGTGCAGCAAGGAAAAGAATGACTGGGCGATGTTCGTGAACAAAAAAGAGAAATTGAGAGAACCGAATTCGCGTCCATCTTTCTCTCTTTCTCTCCCTTCTGACTGACTCACCTGACCGCTCCCTCCATCACATACTGCAACGCGTGAGCAAACGATTTGCCACAATCCCTGCAATCATCATAAACAGTATGGTCACGCAAGAAGGAGTTCCTCTAATTCCAGATGTATCCTATGGGGAGAATAACGGAAAAGGGGGGAGAGATCCTGCAAAATTGAACTGTGACGAGATGATATCATTCCTCCCCATACAATCAAGACCAGAAGAAAAGCGACGGCAACTCATGAGCGTCTGGTACTTTCCTGATCCGAAACAAGAGTGATGTTTTGGTTGCTCACCTGTCTTCCCTTGTGGGCTTGTCTGGCTGCTTGCTTCCTCATACAGGCTTTCTGATTTTTTTTTCAACCGAATGAATGAAAAGAGGTGAGAGGCTACACATGGCCTCATGCAAATCTCAAAAAAAAAACGAAGCAGATTGAGTTGAGCGCACTCCAATGAGAGATGATCTGAAGCTCACCTGGCCGGTCTCGACTCACCTACCTGATTCAACACACAGACTGTCTACTGAAGGGCCCCAGGCCCCACCGATCGACCGACCTGATTGTTGATGCCATCAGCTCCGGATTTGTGTCTGTCATCTCTGCCTCCCTCTTCTCGACTTCCTCTTCCTTCCCTGTCTTCAATTCCCTCAGTTTGGAGAGGATTGGACCGATTGCCTCAATGAACATCTCCTCAGTCTTGTCTTCCATGTAACCAGCAAATTTGGTGAAACCGACAAATCTGCAGACAGACAAAAACACAGAAATACTCTTTTTTCTGACATCTCTTCCACCTTAGTAACCCACTTGCTCATCTTTTAACCTTTCCTGCACAGCAGAAGAGGCACAAATCTTTTCTTTTGCTTTCATCTGATCCCAAGCGTCTGAAGGGTTCGAACTGGTGCCTGAAAATCTTCTGTTTGTTTTCGTACTGCATTTTGATCTTCCTCAATCCTTCTCTCTCTCTCTCTCTCTCTCTGTGTGTGTGTGTGTGTGTGTGTGTGTGTGTATGTGTGTGTGTGTGTGTGTGTGTGTGTGTGTCTGTCTGTCTGTGAGGCCGACTTGTGAGCTTGACAGAAAAACAGACGCACAGACTGGCAGTCGGGCAGGCAAGCGATCTAAGTGAATCACTCACTGACTCGAGGTCGGCCTTTTCCGCGCCTTTTGACTCAAGAGTTTTTTGGTCTTCGTCGCTGACTGCTTTTCGGAGGTGAACGAATGGCTGTGGGGGAGGGAGCATATTGCCCTCTTTGTCCTTCTCTGTCCAGTGCGGAAGCGTGAGGGTGAACTTTGGGAGATTCTTCGGAAGGTCCCCGTGGCCATCCAGCCATGATCCAATGTTTTCGTGGTTCAAGTCCCCATAGTATTTGTCTAGTTTGTTTCGCACTAGGATTGTGCGTCTGAATTTTGAGTCGATCGCCTTGCATCGCATCAGAGTTGCCATTGTTGATGCATCTCCCGCCTCTTCAACGCAGATCATGACATTACGCTCATCGTTCATGAAGCTGGTGTTGAGTGATTCGATCTCTTTGGCGAGGGCTTCCTTTTGGGAGTCAATCGAAAACTCTCGGAATCCGGGTAGGTCAACCACTTGCATGTCGACACAATGAGCAGACTCGACACGCACGCACACGGGTTCGTGACTCACGGTAGAACCCAGAGATTCGTGCGCTTCTGCCATCATGTCCATGACAGTGGAGACCGGGTAGGAGTTCCACTTCTTCGTCTCTCTGTCCATGACCTTCCAGGAAGACGTTTCCAATGAGCCAACATTTCGAAATTCCAAAATCGTGGGACGACGAGAACCCAAAGTGCCGGACACGAAATTGAACTGTTCTCCGGCAAGAGACTCGATGAGTCTGGACTTTCCGACCGACTGTTTGCCTATGATGATAAACTGTGGAATGGGAAAGTCGGCAATTCCCAGCTTGTCTTGCACTTTCATCTTGACATCCGAGAGGATGTCAAGAAGAGCTGACCGCTCACTTTGGGCCATTGTGCGCGCGTCACCTGTTCTTCCACTCTTCTGCTGATCGGATAGTTCGACTACAGGCCTGCTGCGGGTGGAAGTGGTGCAAGGTAGACGGGAAGACTGTGATGGCCTTCTCGTCACGAGAGACTCTTCACGTCCGTCTGAAGCATGCAGAGGCAGTCAATCGACCTGCTTCTCTTGAGGCTTGAAGGGCCAGACTCTCGTCTTCTCTTCTTCCGCTTTGGTCATTTGTGCTTGAGCAATCGCTCCGTTCTCTCAAGGATGTTCTGCGCAGAGTCGGCAGGCAACTGACGGCCGAGGGGAGTGTGTGTGAAAAGAGAAGGTAAGAACATTTTGCATGCATGCATGCTTTAATAGAGTCCCCTCACAGCATGCATGCATGCATTCGGTACCGATACGTCTGCCCGGGATACACCAAGGTCCTGTCAGAGCTAAGGTGGGTGAGTGCCTCATGAGCCCTTCAGCTGCCCTCTCGAATATTCAAATCTGCAGGGGCCCTTGAAATACGCACGCGCATATATAACCGCGTGCCGTCAAGCGGCCCGTGTTTGTTCGCAACAAATATGTGGGACCATAACAGGAACTCTCTCATTCTCAAAATTTTCATAGGCATTTCTAGGGCCTCTTCGAAGCCGTAATTTCTGCACTGCCCTCCGTGACCTGCCCGCCGACTATTCGGATGTGCACAGGTGAAAAATCGACTGTTTCTTCTCTTCTTGACGAGCGCGGGAAGTTTCTTGGAAGGAACGGAGGTTTCTCTGCCAGCATCCCTCTGACATCTTTACTTACTCTGTAGTTGTCTGAATTCCGCAAAGCTCACCCCTTCGCCTACAGTCGGTCTCTGAGACTTGACTTTCCCCTCAAGCAGGCTCGCCTGAACAGCTTGCATTGGTTTCTTGCAGCAAAAAGCAGCAGGACCACCAATCCAAACAAACATGGCGCTGCGCCACCTTGCAGTGCTCGCACTTGTGAGTGCCCTCGCACTCACAAGTGGGGCTCCATCTTGTCAGTCCATCTCGATCTTGCATCTCGCGACAGTTTGCTGAGTTCCACCCCGTTCGTTGAGACTTACACTTCCCCCTGTAATCGGTTATTGCTGTAGCATGTTGTCTGAGCTCCACATCTCCACGTGCTTTGCTTGCAGACAGCAATACCCACGAGTTCTCAGAGACCTTTGACTTCACTCTTCCGGAGGCGTCTTCAAAGAGAAGCCTCCAGACCAACACCACCATCCCGACCCCCCCTGGTGAGTCAGCCTGCGTTCATGCAACAGGTGTTGCACGAACAAGTTCGTTTTGTTTTCGGATGTTGCTTTGAGGAATTCTGATGGTAACTTCACACAGAGTCACGGCCATCTTTTGTGTGCACTTGAAAGCTTCCTCCAGAATGCTCTGTTTCCACAGTTCCTCGAAGGAGCACATCCTTTTGCACAAAGTGTCGTGTTGTTCACTGGGGGTTGCTGTTGCATTTTTTAAATGTGTTGCCTGACTTCCATCCATTCCTGCAGTTGACCCCACCACCGGCTCTGAACTTCCTGACTGGTCTTCGTTTGCCGTTGTTGACCTGACAATTGACCACAACATCCGCACTGTGGAGGCACCCGCTGCTTTCGTGGTCGAGGAGGGCGAACCCGAGCCCGTAGTCTTCGGGTCTGTGATGACCTCCAGAGGACCCCACGCAGGAAACGTCCTGGTGGAAATGAAGGCGAAGGAGCAAGACAAGCCCTGGAAGGCAGATATTCACATCTACGAGCCTTCCTGTTATGACGGCTGGCACATGCATGAGAGGGCACATGTTGTCTTTGCAAAGCAGGGAATTTACAAACTGCCCGACGGTCGTCATATGGAAATTAAGACTGTGAAGGTCACAGGAGGTCTCGACGGCCAGTGGCATTCTGTCGACTTTGCCACAGGATTCGAGAAGCCTCCAGCAGTGGTAGCTTACCTCCAGCACTCTCACCACGCGTACGTTCGCCCCCGTCTTGACGAAATTACCGAGACAGGGTTCAAGCTTGCGCTCCAGGGAGAGGGAGAGAACCTGTTCGATCCGACAAATCCTGAAAACGAATTGTCAGGATTGCCCAGCGAGAACACCATTGCGTACATCGCGATTGAGGAGGGTGCCCATGACACTGGGAAGTGGAGAATCTCCTCGCACAAGCTGGTCAGTCTAGTTTCGTTTCGTTCTCCCTCCCTCCCTCCCTCCCTCCCTCCCTCCCTTCGTTCCATGGGTTTTTGTGACTTTTTTTGACGGGCCATCTTGCTCACTTTTTTTTCGCTCCAGAGGAGGTGCAGAGATTGGCAGGCCGCTGGACTGACTCTCCCCTGCGCTAGTGTCTGATTCATTCTTTCACGCTCCCACCCATCTACCTCACTTTTCACTGGTTCTCCAGTCAAAAGGGGGGTAAATCGGCAGGCACGCAAGGAAGCGAGGCCGGATAAAGGAACTGACGAGGGGGGTAAATCGGCAGGCACGCAAGGAAGCGAGGCCGGATAAAGGGAACTGACGTATGGAGAGCCTAGCTGATTTCATTCACGTCTGGATGGATGGATGGATGGATGGATGGATGGATGCAGTTCCCAATGACGCACGCCGACAAGAAGGTTGATGCCCCCAACAAACCTGGCAGCACCAGTGAGCTTCTCTTTGACGACTCCTCTGTGCCTGCCGTGATGGCAACTGCCAGCACCTACGAGGGACACAACGGTGTGTCGACCAGAAGGAAGGACCTGAAGCACGATGTCTTCACTCTCTGGCTGGATGAGGACGGCTGCAGATGGTCTCACAACGGCAAGACATTCAGAAGAAACAACTTCAGAAAACACCACGAGCAGGAACATGTCTCTGTCGTTGTGATCCAACAGGGAGACAAACCCCCCGTGATCACCCCCATCGACGAAACGATTCCCGAGCCAGTCGGTCTCTTCACCTTCGAGGAGGGCGTCGAGCTGATCGATCAGAAGGGAACTTTCGGGTCAGTCAGTCAGTCAGTGGGTGCGTGGGTGGGCAGGAAGTGAGCAGACAGCTTGATGCTTAGCTGTGTAAGAGTGAGCCCGTTTCTGCCAGAAAGTTCACCTGCATGATGCCTGCCGTTGTATCTGCCTGCCTGCCTGTTGTTTTTTTTTCCCTTTCTTTTGCATGGTCTTTCTCTTCTCATGTTCTCTTTTTTCTCTCTTCCGCTGCTTTCGCGAACAGATCTCTCTAGCCGTCGTTTTACCTGCTTTCCCCTCTCCCTTTCTTTCCTTTGCCCTTTCTTCACAGAGAGCTGACCCTTACTGGAGACGCAAAGGTCGAAAACGGTGCCCTCTCTGTCGGTGGAAGGAGACAGAGACCCTCAGGATACGCCAAGTCGACCAAGGCAGGGCCCAACTACGAGAAGAAAACAATGATCTCGATCTTCAAACTTCGGGACTTCGCTGCTCGTGGAGGTGCCGTGATTGGTCTCGAGGACAGAGATGTGAACGGAGGTGGAAAGAACGCGTACGACTCGATTGCCTTCTGGGAGGGCAACTGGAGACCCGGACACTGGTGGCTGACAAGCTCTGAGAGATGGCGTCGTACCATGGGGTCGGTCGTTCGCATTATCTTTCTCTTTGCATCTTGATCCGTCTTGCGTTCCCACGTTAAGCTGAAAGGGCGCCCACAACTGTTTGGTCCGTCAGAAAATACCAGATTGTTTCCTTCCTCCTCCACGCGTTTCTGGATTGTTCCTTTGACGCCCTACTCTTTGCTTTTCACTCTCCCTCCATGACTGCTCACTTTCCCGTCATGAAAATCCCCTGCAGTCCCGGCTCCTTTAGAGAGAAGGAGACTGTCCTGAACACCAAGGTCTGCATGGCCTCCACCTACGACCTTGTGGATGGGAAGGCACACATCGAGCTCTTCCGTGACGGCAAACACATCAGTGAGTCGTCAATGTTCTGCTTCACCCGTGTGTACAGGAGTACCTTGTCTCCTCCGGCTTTCGTCATCATTCTCACTTTTCCTCTCAAAGCCAAGCTATCTATCCGAGTCTGGTGGATTTTCGATTTGAGTTCCCCCTTTTGCTTCGTCCCTCTCGATTCTGTCTTTCGCCTGTGCAGGAGGATACAACAAGGGCGGCACGAGACCCGGAGACAAGTCGTACGTGACCTTCGGAACTCGCCATACCAGGCGGGGTGCCATCAACGCAGACATCCTGGAGGCCCACATCTACGACCAGGTCCTCACTCAGGAGCAGATCCAACACATCTGCTCCCTCGAGCTCTCTGAAGGGGGAGTGCCCGGTCAGTCAGCTAGTCAGGCAGGCAGGCAAGAAAAAGGGCAACTTTAAAGTTGCTCTGAGTGTGTGAGGCAGTGATTTTTTGATCTGAAAAAACTCCACACTAAAATCTTTTCACTTTCCCCTTGCAATTATGAAGATGACTGGCATCACTTGCAGCTTCACTTGTTTTCATCTACGACCTTGGAGTCTTTTGAGGTGTTCGCTCTGTTTACACTCATTCTCTTTTACGCCTTTGCTCACTGCCCTCCTGCTTCTTCCTCCCTTTTTGCAGTCGACCAATCCGACGAAGAGCAGACTGTCATCTGCGAGACCCACCCCTCTCACGAGAACCAGTGCGGGTCGGAGACCGGAGGATGCGACACACCCCTGACATGCCCTTCCGGGGAAGTCATCGCAGTCAACGCTGCCTGGTACGGTAGACGCAACGACGTCATGTGCCCCATGGCTGGTCATGTCTCTGACCTCACCTGTCACGTGGACGTGAAGTGGTACGCCCGTGCGATGTGCGACGGGAAGTCGACGTGCGTGCTGCCGATGACCAACCAGATCGCTGGAGACCCCTGTCAAGGCACTTATAAATACGGTGTGGTTGACTACATGTGCGTTGAAGGAGAGGGAGTGAAGCCTGTCGGTCTGTTCACTTTCGAGGAAGGAGAAGAGCTTGTGGACGTGATGGGAACTTTCGGGTCAGTCCTCTGAGCAGTGAGTGAGGGGGGGCATCATGAATTGTCATGTCTGCCTGATGTTTTTCTTACATTTCTCGTTTCTTTTTTTAATTCTTCGTCGCGATGTGATCGTTTCATTTCTGGAGCGGGCCCTGACTCCTTTCTTTGTGTTCCATCTCTCGATGTCAACGATGGCCCTCAAACGTCCATTCGCAATTTCTGATACCTGGCAGGGACTTGGCACTTTGACCACAGGATTGCAGGGGCGGGCGGACAAGGGCAGAGGGACCGAAACCAGACATGCCAACATTCTTGTTTTTCTGCATCTCTTCCTGCATGTATGCAGTGAGCTCGAGCTTGGAGGGAACGCCCGTGTGATGAATGGATTCCTCCGCGTGTCCGGAACAAGCCAGTTTGCACAGGGGTGGGCTAAGTCCACCCAGGCAGGGCCGAACTACGAGAAGAAGACTCTGGTGTCCATCTTCAAGCTGAGAGACTTCAACGCCCGTGCAGGGTCTGTGATCGGATTGGAGGACAGGGACTACTCTTCCTGGGGTGCTTTTGACTCCATCACCTTCTGGGAGGGTTGGTATCAGCCAGGGAAGTACTGGATTGCCGGGTCTGATTTCTGGAGGCGTTCTGATGGGTCGGTTTTTTGCTCTTTTTGGCATTTTTATATAATTCATGTCCGAGACTCGTGTCGTTTCCTTAGTCCTCACTGTCAAGGGAGAAAGAAGCCCCGGAAGAGGATCGCTGGGAGTTCGTGATGTTCTCTGTCTTTCGTGTCTTGAAGCCGAAAGAAAAAGAGAGGGGGGCAAAAGAGCGCACCCTCGTTCTAGGGCGTGCAGTGACTGCCGAAAAGAAAGCGAAGAAGGATCATCGTCTTGCCTTGTTTTTTCACGCTGCCCGGCTCACTCACTCTTGTTCCTTCCTGCCTGTGCGCTCTCGATCATTCCTGCCTTCAGACCGACCGAATTTGTCGAGACCGAGGGATCCATCGGACAGACCATCTGTATGGCAGCCACCTACGAGACCATCAATGGCGAGACAACCGTCTCACTCTTCAGAGACGGAGAGATGCTCCGTGCGTCGATTTGGACTTCAAGAAAATGTGTTTGTTGCTTTTGACCTCTTTCCCTCCCTTTTTTCGTAAATCGAAATTTCGTTTTCAAGTGGCCTTGATGAAGTCTGCATGCTAAGTGGGAACCTCCTGTCTCCGCCTCCTGTGTTCTGTTTATTTTCGTATCTGGTCGCTCGTCTTTGCAGTCTTGGCCGCATTTACCTTCGACTGATCACTCTCACTCTTCTCCCTCACACCGTGTCTGCAGAGACTTTCACAAAGCCCGACGCACGCCGCGGAGAAGCCAGCTATGTGAACTTCGGAACCAGGCACAGTCGGTCTGGTGCAGTGAATGCGGACATCATGGAGGCACACATCTACGACCAGGTGCTCAACCAGGAGCAGATCGACGTCGTGTGCGGAACTGCCAGCGGTCAGTCAATCAAGCCTTGTGACAGGCCCTTTATGAGACCGTGTCCACAGAATTAAAGTCGTGTGATTCAATTTTTTTCTTCAGCGTTCGAGCGTGCAGTTTTTGTTTTTACTGTCTCAAATCTCTCATTCCAGTTTCTCTACCGACTTCTTTTGCGTGACCCCTGTCCTGCGTCTGAAACCCAAAATTTTGATTGACATTGCTGACCAGATGGCTGAAGAACTGTCGATCGACGGACTCATGCAATCAAATGAGTGACTGACAACTTTCTTCCCTGCCTGTCTGCATGTGTGTGTCAACCTCTGCAGAGTCTCAAGAGCCCCCGTTTGCCGTCGTCTCCACTCCCTTCGACCATGTCGGCCGGACCGTCTCCATCGATGCCTCCAGATTCGCTGACGCTGTGCTCTTCGGAGCCACCATGACAACCAAGGGAGGAGATCCGGGACTCGTCATCGCGTCCCTTGCAGAGCGCGCAGAGGGTGCTCCCTGGACAGCACACGTCAGCCTGCTGGAACCGACCTGCTACGACAAATGGCACACGACAGAGACAACTGAGGTGGTCTTTGCCGAGCCAGGTCTTCACACGCTCTCGGACGGAAACACCATTGAGGTTGGCCGCATCAGCGTTCCTGCTGACGGGCAGTGGCACACTTTCGAGTACGAGGGTGACTTTGGTGATGACGTTCCCGTTGTGGTCGCGTACATCCAACACGGTCCTGAGCCGGTGTACCTCCACGCGCGTATCTCCGAATCCAACGAATACAACTTCACCATCGCACTGGAGTCTGAGGGAGAGTCTCTCGAGAACCCGAACGTTCCCTTCAGTGGAGAGAACGTCACTGTGGCCTACATGGCTCTGACACCCGGACACTACGAAATCGGAAACTACCGGATCTCAACTGAAGTCATCGTCAGTTTGTCCTGTCTAGCTCTCCCGCCTCTCTGCCTTCATTTAATTCTCTCTCTCTCTCTCTCTCTCTCTCTCTCTCTCTCTGCTCTCTGCTCTCTGCTCTCTGCTCTCTGCTCTCTGCTCTCTGCTCTCTGCTCTCTGCTCTCTGCTCTCTGCTCTCTGCCTGTCTGTCTGTCTGTCTGTCTCTCTCTCTCTCTCTCTCTCTCTGTGCGTGTGCGCGTAATGCGATGCCCTTTCCGGACTTGGATTATGGTAGCCAATGCGTGTTATAAGAATAGTTCATCCTTCTCTCAGAAGGCAACCACTGTGTTGCCGGGCACAGTGAAAGGAAGACCGTCGAACTTTATTCATCGACCCTTTGCCACTCGGCCTCATTGTCATATCACCAAATACTTCGGGTGTGTAGAACTTTTCGTCGATGTTTTGTGTACCTCTCGATCTGTGCAGGACACCATGACCAGCGCAGTGCACCCATACGACACCACCGCCTTCGACAAGGCCCCCGCAGTCGTCGCCACTGTTGCAAGCTACAACGGGCAGAACTCTGGAGCTGTGCGAACAAAGAAGGTCTGTCTGTCTTTGTTCTTCCACTGTCGTTCATTTCTTTTCTCACAGACGAAGGCAGGGGAAGGAAGACCAGTTTTCCTCTCAGCTGCTCAAACGACTCCTACTGATGTGCGTCTGTGCAGGTGAACACCGACAACATCCATCTCTTCTTCGACAAGGACGGATGCGAGCCCAGAGGCAACGGCAGGTTCAGCAAGGGCAACAGGAACCATCCCGAGGAGGAGACCGTGAACGTGTTTGCCATTGAGGGCCCTGTCGAGACTGCCATCTGCGAGGGAGATGACAAAGAGCTTGTGTGTCCTGAGGGCCAGGAGGTCCACATTGACAACGCGTGGTACGGTCGTAACGATCAGGTCACGTGTCCCTCGATCGCTTCTCAAATGAGAAAGACCAACTGCAAAATGGACATCTCCAGAAGAGTCGCGAATACCTGTAACGGAAAGCAGAGCTGTGAGTTCACACTCAACAACGGGCTTGCCGGCAGAGACCCTTGCGGAGGTACATACAAGTTTGGATTTGTCAACTGGTCGTGCCGTGGTGTTGCCACTGAGGCCGAAATCGTCACCACCCCCGCTCCCAGGGCCCCCGTCCCCCCTGTCCAGGTGGCTGGACTTGAAGTCCCTCGTGAGGACATTCTGGGCGGTCAGGAGGGAGACAGAGTGACGATTGGAGAGTCGGTGAAGGAGATGGGAAGACAGCTTCAGGATGAGGGAAAGAAGAGAGAGTTCGTCCGAGGAATTGTGGACGTCCTCCTGGAGGACTCGGGATCTGAGACTGTGACCGTCGGGGTAGAGGACCTCCCCTTCCACGAAGACATCCAGAATGAAGTCCAGGAAGTCAAGGTTGTTGCTCCCGGTACTCCCATGAACATGGATGAGTTGACTGACTCCACCACAGGGTTCTACTGTATGACCCAGTCTATTGGTGACTCATGTTTGATGAACCTGGGGGGAGGGGAAGTGAACTTGACCCAGGAGACAGAGGAAGAATTTCTCTTCTCTGACGGTAACAGATACAGAGAAGGGGAGAGCTTTGAGTTCAGAAGAGGGGGAACACTCGTCACCTGCCGAGTCGGATCTCTGTCCGGATTCTCCAGATCCAGCCAAACATCAGCTGATGGAGTGGCATGGTACATTCTCCTTGCCATTATTCTTGCCGGGTTTGCTTTGATCATAGGGTTCCTCCTCCTCGCCGTGTGGTACTACCGCAGACAGCAGTCCAAGAAAGAGCAGCCTCTCTCTTCCCCCGTGCTTCCATGGGAGAGAAGCCGCACAGGATCAGTGGCCTCCCTCGAGAGAGGAATGGCAGACCAGAACAGCAAGAGCCCAGTAGCAAACCCCAAGAGTCTCTCCAAGAGCACTGCAGATCCCTTGAAGAAACCCGCCAATTCCGCTGGAAAGAAACTCAGCAAGAGCAGCCCCGTCACAGCCTTCGGTGTGGCTGACGACGATGCCACGATTGACCGCCGACCCTCCGAAGATCTGGTCTCTGCAATCACCTCCGTCCGCCGCCCTGCAGCCGACGACGATGACTGCATTGACATCTCCTTGGCGGATGACGTCAGCCCGATCCAACAGAAGCAGCCCAAGGCAACCGATAGTGCCCACCCTTCCTCTCAGGCCGTAGCCATGGATCAGTAGAGGGAGGTAGAGCAATTCTGAGCATTTGTTTCTGACTGCATGCATGTCGCTCCTCCTGCTGGGGTCGGGGTCCAGTCTGTCTGGCGAAAGATGCCAGAAGAAAGCCGAGGCTCGCCTAGATTCATTCTCGTTTTTTGATGGTTCATGAAACGCGGAAGGGAAACAGGGAAAGGTGTGAGAGAGAATGCGCTGGAATCGGCAGAGCCCAGTCTGTCTGCCTATCTGTCTCTGCGTCTTCTTGTGAGAAGACCGACCGATCGATCGATCGAGTGCCTTAATTCTTCTGAAGGCTCATGCATGGGCACTCACTCTGGGTCCTCCTGTTTTCACCGCGTGGTCTCTCTCTTGCCTCGCAACTGAAGGAAGGGACAAAACGGCAGAGACGCTGTATAAATCATCATGCGAGTGATCGAGTGGGTGAGGGAAAGAATGAATGCATGGAGGAGTGAATGAAGGGAAAGGGAGTGAACGTCTGGAAGGATGGGTCACTCTCAGTTCATGTATGTACTGTGCTCTGTGAGTAGATGCGTGAGTGCTTTCTCTACTGCTACCCGTCTGGTGCCTTCTCCACTACCTTTCGGTCTCTCATGAGTGCTCTTTAAGTCTATGACTGTGACTCCATTTCTTGTTTTGCGTCCATGTTCGGATGTAAGTGTGGAGGGTTGAGGTAGGGTGAATGAAGGTCCCATGTTTAGGTGGGCCTGAGAGCGTTCGTGCATGTCCTTATGTTTGTGCATGTACGAGGAGAGGGTGGGTGTTTTCTTGTGCATGGAACGTGAATGAATGAATGAATCTTCATGTGTGAATCAGAAACGCGCAGAACTCGATTGTGTACAGTCTTGTTGTCGTTCCAAAAACATATGGAATTCAGGTTGATCATTGAGTGGATCGATCGATGAAGAAGAACCCGTAGTCTTCTCTCCCTCTCCGTAATTGTTTGACTGAAGTTTGAGATGTCTCGGCAGTCTCGTTCAAAAACAAGTACGTTGATCAATCTTGCTCAGCTTGACTTTCTCTTTCTAATGCGAGCACTTTATCGGCAAAACTGTCCGAGCAAGAATGACAAGACGGCCTACTGATTCGACCAGAGCAACAAACAAGGAGTTATTGAGGACTCAAGGTCCAAGACTCCACAACCGTATGACGACCGGTGGGATTACAGGACGGGGGCGTGACAGTCGAAATGTTCGAATTTGTCTCACACAGTCGTCGCTCCTTTGAGATTTGTTCGTATAGGCAGCTCCATCGTCACTTCGTCTCATTCCTGTCTTTTGTTGAGTCGATCGTCGCAAGTCAACCTCATCTGTGTTGATGTTCGTGCTTTCGCAAGACAAAACGTCTGTCTGAAGGTTCGCACACACAACACAGACTATGCCCGGCTGATGTTTTTGAGCTTTTGCTTCGAAAGACGCCGAGACATGCATACTGAATGCATGCATTATGATGTATTAATTATGAATCTATGATGTCACGGTATCAGTATGCTGATCCAGTCCAAGTCACTGCCATGGCCGGCATACACTGCCAGTGCCAGTGACAGTCTTAATGCAGTACTTAATAAGTGGCAGTTTTCGTATAGGTGCAATAGATCTCTAAATAAGACCAAAATAAAATGACAAGCATCATCCGTAATATAAAAAGCTAAACAAAAAATTATATTTAATTCTAAATTTAGTGATGATGTCAACTTGATTATTTGGAAACAAAATGGACAAATAATGACTAGAATAATGACTTCAATGATAATTTGAATATTAATTTCTAAAACAGTTTATTAATTTTATATTTCCAATTATATCACCTCTTAAATTGCTAACTAAATCATCAAACATGATAGATTGATCAGAATGATTTGTTTAGAATCCTAATCATGATTAACATAAAATCTATATATTTTGCTATAAATCTTTTCAAAAGATGCGCATCTGTAGTAGTAGATTAAATACTACTAAATTTCTTGTATGTGTGCATAAAACTAGGCATGAAATTCCTTTATAATTTTATATGTGTTTAATCAATCAATTCTATACTGGAAAATTCTTATCAAAATCGCATGCAGGCGGGGGCCCCAGCATGAATGGGCCCCCCGCCGCGCCGCTTTGAGGGACTTATTGCACTGAAATTGAAGTAAGCCGACTAGTCGGCTACCAAAGCAACAGCCACTCAGAACTTCCTCCTTGGGTTGTACTGACGTAGAAACGTTGTTCAAACCGTTCAAAAAGAGTGTCTGACTGTAGAAAACCACCGCTTTGAAGTTTTAATTCAAGTTTGTAGGCAGATTGATATGGCAGACCAGCAACAACAGTCTACACCGGTGCCACCGGATGGCTTTGCTGTGCCCGATCCTCCCCCAGAGCCTCAGACAGGAGCGCTGCGTTCCCGCAGTTCTCGTGGGAGGGGTGTACGGGCCGCTCCTTACCCCCCTGATACTGCTGTGACGTCGAGGCAGGTGCCTGACTCGGCTCTTGCTGCTGCACCTCGAAGGTCCAGGAGACCGGGGGCTACTCGCGGCGCTCTGAAGATGCTCAGCGGAGCCGACTACCACGAAGCAGACGACAGAAGCATCCAGCCTGGAAGTCAGTCGTTGCCTTTTCCTCTTGTCTTGCTTCCTACAGCCTGGCAGTAGCAGTATTGCCTCATCTGTATGCAGATGAACGCGTATATATCCTTGCCGTCTCTGCAGGCTCTCACACTTCATCCGCTCCTCCTTTTTCCCATAGCAGTGGTAGAGCTGCAGCCAGTCGTGGAGCTCGTAGTAGTGGCAGTGGTGGAGCTGCGTCCAGTTATGGAGCTCGTGGTGGCCGTATTAGGAGGCCTCTGGGTACTACTGGGTTCGCCTGTAACCGCTGCAGGCACAGGTTTCCGACTAGGGCGGATTTGGAGGAAGTGACGCCGAAGGTGTGCAAGCAGTGCCTGAGCGCATTGAGAGGGATACATACAGATGCGTGCACATCCCCAAAAAAGAGAATCCGGACCAAGAGGAGAGTGGTAGAGGCCTTTGCACAACTTGAGGGAGATCATTCTCCCCTTGAGAGTGCTGGTGACTCTCCAATGGCAGGTGACTCTCCAGGGGGAGATGGCTCTCCACCTGCCTTTTCGGGATTGGGCCTGGCTACAGCAGTGCACCAGTCTTTGAGTGCAGCAGCAGCGGCAGCAGCCAATGCCCCAACTACGGATCATCCCCATGGCCCCAGTCCACACGCAACAGGTCTGTCGATCAGAAACGTAATAAAGCATTCGGGGAGGCGTCCCTCCTTCCCTCCTTCTCTCCCCCCTTCCATCTTTCCCCTCTTTTTTTCTTTATTTCTGCGCGTCTGTGTGTGTGTGTGTGTGTGTGTGTGTGTGTGTGTGTGTGTGTGCATGTGTGTATGTGTGTGGATGTGAGTGTGTGGATGTGTGTGTACATATATGTACGTGTGTGTATGTACGTGGCACTGTATGGACACTACGTTTTGGAATTGAACCCTCATGGCCTGCACACCTCTCTCTCTCTGAGACTCTCTCTCTCTGAGACTCTCTCTCTCTGTCTGTCTCTTTATGCAGGCTCTATGCGTCTCGTGCACTCCCCCTACTTGAAGGCACGGAGTCCAGGGGGCTCTGCAATGAGGTCACCACAAGGGAGACACTTCGAGTACGTAGGGTTGCGACAAAATTTCTGGTATCCGTTGCTTGAGTGGATTGCAGCGGAACAGAGAGCAGCAGAAGAGGGTCAGATGTATGATGTCTTTGAGCTCTCCGCAACTGAGCCCTTCCGCCGATCCAGAGAGAAGACCGTGCGTTTTATGAATGACTGGAGACGGCTGGGATCCAGAAAGAGGGAGAAAGTGGAGGTCGATCTGTTTGCCCGCCGACACACCTATACAGGAGCCCAGCTGATTAGAGCTATACATCGGGCCACAATCGGAATGTGGGATTCTATGCTAGGCTTGGCAAGTCTGGGACCGGAGGAAAGAGCCAATGCCCTGACTGTAGCAGCGACATCCTTAGTCACGTCCTGCAGTGCGATTAAGCCGGATGTGGTCACTAAGGCAGTGTATGCAGCAGGGACAGGAGCGGTGCAAGTCAATGTGGTGGACTGCGAGAGAACCTCCAGAAAGAACATGACCTCTTATAAGAGATACAAAGCAGGGAGGGAGAGAAAAATAAACAAGCTGGGGTCAAGACGGTTGTGGGGCCGCTTCTTTGAATTTAAACCACAGCCGAAAACGAGAGATGAATAGACCCATTTCGTCATCACAGAGGGTCTTTCTCGGGGGAAGTTGCAGCGATGGAAAAACTTTGTGAAGGATACTTCCATTCCTTCCGTGAAAGAGGTTCGTGAGTACTTAATTTTTCAAGCATTTCATTCATTTAGTTTTTTTGTCCCATCAAATTTTAATATGTTTTTGTCCCACCCATCAAAAAAAAATTTTTTTTGTCCCATTAAAAACAAATACTGGTTTTTGTCCCATACACAAAAAAAAGCTTTTTGTCCCACCAATAACATGTAAAAATATTTTAAAATATTTTTGCAGGTGTTTGCACCTTTGACCGCTCTGCAAAAAAAACTGTGAGAGAAGGGCTTCTTCAAGCCAATGAGCAGAGTGCTCCAGAAGGTTGCCAAAAAAAAGTACACTGGCAAGTCCCACAACAACTATTTTCAGCCGTTTGTTGGTGACATTAAAGTGCTTCTCGATCTTCTACTGAGTGACAAGTTCGCCTATGAGTTCCTCATTAAGAATGGTGTGATTACTAAGGAGAAGAGAACCGTCATAACGACCACCCTTGAAGGTCTGGAGATCGAGGAAGAGATTGAAGAGGAGGTTGTGAACATCGAACTGTGTTTATCAGTCGATGGGAATCGGGCTACTAGACTGAAAGCTGGGGGGGGCCTGTATTTCCATCCTAGTGCGCCCACTTTCCTGTCCCGAGAATGCTCTTTTTTCGAAAGAGTTTTCTTTCTGCGTTGGTCTTGCAAATTAGCAAGAGGGACGGGATACCCTAGAAGTGCTTTTTAAGTCTGAAGAGTTGCTAAAGGGTATTAATGTGGTGGATGGAGGAGTCACAGTGCTTGATGGGCCCTATAAGGGGAAAAGGATGAAAGTGATATGGTGGGGAACAGCAGACCAATCCGCATTTACTAAAATGTGTGGCACGGCCGGTACTAATGGTGTGTTCCCCTCCTATTTCATCCTTGACAGCAAAAAAGAAATTTGTGCCGTGGAGAGTTATGACAGAAACATGCCTGGGTACCCGAAGCGGGCATGCTCATGTCTCCTAGACCTAAGGGGATATGATGATCACATTCCTCCTTCACGCATAAAACGGGTCTGTCCTACTTATGGGGTGATTTGTGCATGCAAGTGCATCCCTAGAAAGACAGAAGTCAACAGATTCAGACTGGTTGGTTGCCCAAACCACTCAACTAAACAGAACCACTTCCCTTGCCCGTTCACCCGAACGCCAAAGAAGCACGCAGAGCTGGTCGAGCGCCCTTGTAACTGCAAGAACACAAAGCAGGGACAGAAGAAGCCTGGGTCTCACATAACGACCTGTGCTAAAAAGAAGCAAGGCTCTCTGCGAGAGTCTCTTTGGCCTGCCTGTTTTGGCATGCGAGTCTGCCCTGACTGCCTGCACTTTGCAATGAGGGGGACCGAAGCGGTGGTGCGTGGGCTTCGAACTACTCTGTGGCCAAAAGTGTGCAAGTGCAAAGAGTGTGAAGAGGAAATTTAAAAGCAGGAGAAGAGAAGGAAGAAGAACAAAGGAGGGAGAAGACAGACTCCCTGGTAGAGGAGGAAGAGGGGTGGGAGGGGGAAGAGGAGTGGGATGATGCAGACAAGGCGACAGAGGAGAAGGCAATAAAGAAGAACGCAGCAGCAGCAGCAGCAGCAGCAGCAGACAAGAAAGACAAAGACGTAGACGTTCAAGATCTCTGTGGACATCCGTGCAACTGTGTGCTCACAGAGTTGACTGCAGAAAAGTGCGGACGCAAAAGTCTACACGTTCTTCAGGATGACTTCGGTCAAAAAATCATACGCAACCAAATAACCATGGTGCCCATCCAAGATACAGAGAAAGGGGAGTGGCTGTGGCCAGATTTCTCTCTGCAAGGCAGAGACTGCGTCGTTCTGTCAAAAGAACACAAGAACATGATGGCCCTTGCCGAGTACGGAGACAACGACAGGATCAGAAAAGGCCTTTCTGCATTCTTCTTCTGTCTGCACATTCTTCGACAGACCGCCCCCTCTGATGAAAATATTGCCAAATACCCCAAAGTAGTCAAAGACTTCAAAAGAGTCTGGCTTGAAACATACCCAGGCCAGCAGTACCCTACAACCTTTTATCTCCTCGAGACCTTCTATTACTTTCTCTACCACTACCGCTCTATCGCAAAGTACTTCAGCATGCAGGCACACGAGGTATTCAACCGCATGGTGGCTGATGCTTTTGCTCCCACTGGCGCTGCAAGTCATGGAGCAAAGCCCCTCCCTAACACCCAAGGAGACACAGGGACATAAATCGCAGTCTGCAACCTGCTAGGCACATTCCTTGCTATCGATGATCAGGGCATCAGCGTGTGTCTGGAAGGAAACAAGACACGGATGGATGTGATTGCAGACGACGATGTGTCAGCAGCAGAAGAAATTTCGAGTGGCAGTGAGGATGACTTTGCATATGAAGCAGACAAGGAGGAGGAGGAGGAGGAGGGGGGGGAGGGAGGGGAAGAGTCTAATGGAATGCATGACTGACCTTTTGTGTCGATCAGTAATCGTCAAGTGCCGCCTCTTCGCCAATTTCTCTGTCGTCAACATCACATTGCGACTCTGCACGAAAGAAGGGGAAGCGAGAGGAGGGCGGGGGAGGGAGAAGTTAATTTATGCATGTATGTGCGTGCATGTTGACTGTCTGTGTGTTCTATGTCTACCTTCTGGATACTTTGTATCTGAAAGGGTGTGTATGCAAGTGATCGTACCTGTTTCGTCGACGTCCATGTCATGAGTCCCCTGGCCGTGCTCGTCTCCTCCAGTGTCTCCCCCCTCTTCCTGTTGGACTCCAACAGCCTGTATTCAATGATTTACATGCAAAAAATTATGAAACAATTGAATTGATAGAATCATCGTGACTGTACACTGTCTAGCTAGGCTGTTTCTAGGGCTCACACCAGTGTGCCTCTAGCTAACCTAAGACTGGTCCTCGGCTTGAGAGTCCTGGGCACCGGCGTCCGCAGGCTGCACCTCCTGTACTGTGTAGCTGATGCCGACGTCCACTCTCTCCTGGCTCTGAAGAGAGCCCATCACAATGTACAGGCAGGGATCCAGGGTTCTCTGGAGGGTGGAGGCAGGCACTGGAAAAGACGCTCCGAATAGCTCCGTCAGCTGCACGTCCGTCCGGTACCCAGAGCGCACCTTTCCAAAGAACATTCCGAGGGCCTCCTCTCGGACCACAATTATAAGAGGCGCATCGAACTGCAAGCAAATAACATTGCATGTATGAATTAGAACAGTGCGCTCACTTTGCAACGCTTTACACAGAAAAAGGGAGTTGAGAAGGGAGAATACTGACTGACCAGCGCTCGGTAGCTGTTCTCCGTTATGCCTTGAGGAGCCAGAACCTGCACGCCGGGACTTTTCAGCCAGCTCAAGACGTAATTTGAAAGCCGAAAGCTCCCTATGCTACCAATACACTCCCAGAGCTTCTCCACGTTGATGAGGGTAGAGTCGAACCCCCTCAGCATCAAAGCGTAGTAGCGGAGTGCAAACATCATCATCCCTTTGTGCCCCATCATGAGGCAGCGAAAGGCATACCTTCTTCTCTCTCTGTACTCCTCCTGTGGCAAGAGCCAACTCCACAATGTGTCGGTCACAATTGAGCGCAGGGCGGACAACTTCGAAGATCTTTGAGCTACCTCTCGAGCCGACAGCCATCTCTTTTTGAAAGTCTTCAAAACAACATCTTGCACAATAAAGTTCATCATAATGATTCTATTCGAAGCAGACATCAAGGCACGCTTCACAGCATCTCTCATGTCTTAACAGGAAGTTTGGTTGTAGCTTGCAATGGTGCCTTTTAGAGCCCCAATCAACTGAGTCTCTACATTGAGCAGCTCCGCAGCCTTTTGGACTGCCTTTGCGCGTTTAAAGGGATCATCTACCATTCTGCCAAATTGAATGCTCATTCTCCACTGCCCGTCAGTCGTTTTGAACAAAAAAAAGGGCAGTTTTGTAGTCAGTCACAATGTCTGAGAGTGTTGGCAGACAACGAAGCTCATTGATTCATCTGTTGCTGAGACTGAAAATAACTCTGAGATCCGGCACACCCAGGGGCGGCGGCCTACCCAATTCATGCCGGGGCCGGGGCCCCCGCCCGCATGCGATAATATTAAGTTTTTGTTTTATGTTTTTTAGAAACTTTGAGTATTTGCATTGAAGTTTGAACTAGAGTTTGAACTGTATATACAGTTAAATAAAATTGTAAAATAGAGATGTCACCATGTTAAAAAACATATAGACGCACGAATACAATTTAATACATACACACTCGTGCACATGCACACTCGCACCCACGTTCATGGACTCAGACCTAGATACAGATGTACTTCCATCTCCTAGCTGCAGCTGGCTGCCGTCAGCTTATCCAGTCTTTCCTTACCGCAGAGCGCTATGGCGTGCGGGGATCATCAGTGTACGAGAGTCACTGAATTGAGACTCCCCCCTCTCTCTCGATCATCGTTCTCTCAAACTTCTCCCTCTTCTTCCTCCTTCCATGTGCCGTTTGAGGACAAAGACACTCTATCACTCTCTCGAGGGCCGGCAAAGATCTGCACAGAAGATAAGACATCTCACAGTGCCATATGCAGAAAAGAAAACAAAAGAAAAACAAAAGGCAGAAAAGCAGCTGAATGATTTTAACTTGAATCAGATGAAGGGGTTCATACTCCTAAAATCGTGTTTCCAGAAATTTGGTGAATCATCGTTTTCCAAGGATGACATAAAAAAGGAAAGAGCAGAAGTTTAGGAATAAACGAGCATTACCAGAGCAGGAGAATGAGGCGGTCTCAGAACAGAAAAAGAAACGATATCATCATCATCATCATCATTATTATTATTATTATTAATCGGTCTACAGGCCATCATGCAATGCATGAGTCTAGGACAATGCTTTATTGCCCTTTTGCCAGACCTGCATCATACAACGGGAGGGGGCTTCATTCTCGCAACTCTAAACACCCTGCATCTAGAAGATGCTTTCTCAATCGCTGATGTTGTTTCCCTTCTGTGGGAGGAGTGCGACGACTGTAACAGAGACTCTCAGGCAGTAGAGGCAGACAGGAAGACCGGTGGAGAGGGGGGATGGGAGATGTACTTAGGAGATGAAAAAAAGAACATTCAAAAGGTGAGACGGGAAGAGAGGTAAGTAACCATCACATGCATCGAATCGCAGGCCTTACGATGGAGGGCGCAGACAGATGTTTCGCAAGAGTCGCAGGGCCGGTATGGGTGAGTGTCTGAGTGCCAGGATGACCTTCATTCATGCCAACAATTCGCTTTGTGTTGCATGTTTTAGAGGGGTGGAGTCTTTTGATAGCAACCACTTTCTCTCTTTTTCTTGGGCTCTGTCTAATTTGGCTTCAATTTCGGTTACAATTGCATTCAAAGCCTCTCGATCTGCTCTTGTTTCTGTGCATTCAGTCAGTCGGTGCAGCAGATCGTCTGCTTTGCCCCTGCATGCAGGGCAAACCGCGTCTTCCAGCCCTTTGTACGGTGTATGGGGGCGACCACTGAGCAACATATACAGCAAGGCTGAAAAAAGGCCTGAGGACCAGATCGCAGCGCAAGGGAGGGAAACGAAACGGGGGGATGAAGCGAATGAAAGAAAAGTAGAGGAAAAGAAGAGGAGAGACGAACATTAGGCAGTAGGATAAGACGTTTGGAACATATTCGGTCTGACGCCTCTGCCAAACTATAAAACTGCCTCCCGTGAAGCGGCCCTTTCTAGACAACCATCAATCCATTCATCAATTTCCCGGTTGATCACTACTCTTAAGAGAAGGAGACGGCCAACCTTGGTGGCTTTTTTTCTTCTTCTGACGGTTGGATTCAATTTGACAGTCATAAATTCTTTCAATCCGGTCGACCCAATCAATTTTTGTGTATGCATCAGAGAGGAAGGACAATCACCATTCATTAAAGCCGACCAGGCACCCGCGGGCATCTTGAGGTCAATATGTTTTAAATTAGTCAAATACCCAGCAAGACTTAGTCTCATCGACATATGCATACGTACAGGAAGTAGACCGACAGCACACAGAGTAGGTACACGGAAAGAGGAGAGAGACAGATCATTTAAAGCCCAACGGACAAAGCACAATTGAAGGACATCTAATGCATCCATGTCTGACTTATGGACAGGCAGACAGTCAAACGCATATAGAGCAACAGGCAACCAGAAAGCATATAAACACAAAATTTTTGCTGTGAAGGGCAGGCGACCTAAAGAGAGTGCCACGCTCTTTGCATGACCCATCCGTCTACTCGCTATGCTAAGCCTCTTTTGTATTACCTCCCTTAAGTCTCCCCCTTCGAATAAAAGAACACCCAGATACTTATACGACCCCACTCTCTTGACTTCTTTTCCCCCAAACATAAGCCTGCCTTCAATTGCAGGGTAAGAGTCGGACACACACATGATTTTCGTCTTTTTTAAATTAACAGTGAGCCCCCTCTCTTCACAGAAAGAATTCAATTCATTCAAGCTGACCTGCAGGTCATGCATGCTCTCAGCAACGAGGACAAGGTCATCGGCGTAACCAAGGCTATTGCACTCAACCCCACCGAGCAGAACCTCTGTACAACCGGAAGCCTTCACTCTTTTATGCAGATTTATTTATTGATAAAATCAAGAAGAGAAGAGGGGAGAGAGGATCCCTTTGTTTCACCCCTTTCTCTTCCTTAAACATAAAAGGGCTGCCAGTGATGTTTCCCTACATATTTGTATACATTGTCCAAATCATGTTGACATCGACTGCACTCACCCTTTGCTTCAGCAAAACTTTAAACAAAACATCCCTGGGTAGGGAGTCAAAGGCTTTGCTGAAGTTTACAAAGCATGCTAACAAGGGTTTCTTTCATTTCTTTACCTTTTGCATCAGCGCAGTAAGTGCTCCAATGGCTTTTCTTGTTTTTACCCCATACTGAAAACCTAACTGCCTATGGTTAATCTTCACTTGCAATGTAAAACGGGCAGAGAGGAGTGAAGAAAAGAGTTTTGGTAAGAGTGAGACAATATGAATCGGACACCATTCACCAAGGTCAGGGGAAAGAGGCCCCTTTAGAACCGAACAGATTTTAATTACATTCCATTTATCTCGCCAAGCGGATGTCAAGTGAATTAAGTTCAAATGGATAAATAACAAAGCACAAGAAAGAGGCGAATATTGAAAGCAGAGGAAGAGGTGGTTGGGGGTGAGTCCGGACAACCCTGCAGCCTTTTCCTCCTTTGTAGACCGGAGGACTTTCCATATTTTTTCTATGCAAAAATAAAGACGAGACAGAGGGATTGGTGGGGGCAAAGGAGGAGAGTGAATGCCACAGGGAACCTGATGAGAGTGGGTATGTAGTTGCAAAAAAATGCTAGGGTGCAAAGAAGAGTTAAAAATGGGCGGGGCTGGCTGCGAAGGAGGGAAAGGGGGAGCACTTTCTTGTGCAGATTCCCTGTCAGAGGGAGAGTCAGCGAAGATGGAAGCCCAGTGACAGGAAAAGTCCTTTACTGAAGGCTAGGAACTAGGAGGGGCTTAAAGTTTCTCTCTATTGCTTTTTTGCAGCTTTCTTCTCAATGACCAGACCTTTGAAGGGTTAGAGGACAACTCGAATGCAACCTTTTCTGCACAGAGCTTTTCGTACCCTCTTTTTTCCTGTTGTACAATCGCTGATATCTGCGGGTCTGCCTCTCAACTATCTATCTTAAGGCAACCATGTTCGCTCTGCTGCTCCCACTTCTCCCCTCATTCTCACATGATTGCACAAGTTTGTTCAACGCCTTCTTTACTTCCCTCCAAAGTGTCGCTGCTTCCTTGCATTCATTATCAAACCATTCGGCCTTTTTCTTTTGTCTCATTTTTTTTTGCCCTGTTGACCATCTAAATCCTTCCGCTTGATTTCTTTTGTCGGGCCGTGGTTTCCCATTCCTTCAGCAGTAACTTTAACTTTCACAGAAAGACAAGGGCACCGGTTGCTCATATAAGTTGGGAGCAGACAGTGGGGGGGGGGGAGCGGATAGAAAAGAAGGGAGATCAATGTTTTCAGCTTCGCAAGCCATTTTCACAAGTCCAGGCTATAGCTGTTCAGCCAATTGACCAGCTGTTGCAGCCAAGGGGAGAAGCTCTTCGTCTGAGACAGGAGTGGATCTGATGGAGCGATGAAGGGGGGGGATAGGTAAAAGGGAGTTCTCTTTGCTGTCTGGCTGTTGAGGGGGAATGAAAGGGGCAGCAACAAGGGACAAAGAAAGTGACACAGTTGTATGGTCGAGCCTAGACAGTTCTGCTGGCTGTTTCACATCGAGGTGAGTACAAGCATAGAGGAGGGGGGGATCAACGAGAAAAAAATCAATCAGAGTGTGACCTCTACCTTTTCAGAGGAAGGTGCAGTCACGTGAGAAAGAGCGTGCTTCCCCACTCCAAGTGGGGGCAGAACCATCAATGCAGAGACCATTAAATTTTAAAGGGAGAAGATTCGTTAGTTTACAGAGTTTTAAAAGAGAACGGCCCTGTTGATCAACTTTTTGGTTGCAAGACAAAGCACGGATTACTTCCGATACCTTCTCTTCCTGAATGATTCCGTTCTTATCTTGTACCCCCCTATCTTAGGTAATTCCTTTTGGCAGCTCATCAGAGATGTGAGTGTTGAAATCACCAGTCATAATTCTCCTTTCCCCTAGAGGAACTTCTGACAATGTATCTGTCAGGCGCTCCCAGTGGCTCAGATCCTCACCTGCCTCCCCTCTCCCAGTAGACCGTCCGTGTAGCACATATACTCCAAACACATGCAGAATAGAGGACTTGCTATGTGCATCGAATCCACCAATATGTAATGACGCACGCAGCATAGATGGGCCGACCAGTTCGATCTCAGGCCTTAGTCGGCCTTTCAATGACTTCCGAATTAGGACAGCGACCCCCCCGGTATCTTTGTCCTGTTCTAACGCTTCCTTCCTGCCTCTACTACTTCCACCTCCCCCAAGGTGCTGTCTAACCTATTTTTGGTGGGAGAAATTCTTGCCTGAGTGAAGAAGGTATTCAAAAAGGCGCGTGGGGGACCGTGTTTCCATCAAAATTACCATATCAAACTCCTTAAGCCAGGCAAACAGACTGCCATCACTCTCTATACTGTCTAAGAGACCTTTCACGTTAAGCGTGGCAATTCTGAGCCCCACTATTAATCTTACAAAAATCAATTCTTTCAATGCAACACCCCCACTGGCTAGGCAAGCTAAAGTAGAAGCAGAAGCAGATGCAGGTGCTGATGAAGAAGAAGAAGAAGAAGAAGAAGAAGAAGAAGAAGAAGAAGAAAAAGAAAAAGAAGAAGAAGACGAGGAAGAAGAAAGACTTTGTCCTTTTTCCTTCTTTCTCTACCATTTTTTTGTTACCTTCCCCCATTTAGTCTTTCTATTGTTTCCCTCACGGCTCGTGCTCTTTATCGGGGGCTCAAGGGGCCGCCAGCCATGTGGGTTTCGACTAGGGGTTTCGACATTTGTCTCCTTTCGGGCACCTCATATAGGGAGTACCGTTCTTTGCACACTTGCAGCCAGCATACAAGTATTGGAGCCATGACACCGGCATGCACATCTGGTAGACGGTTGGACGGAGGAGATGGAGGAAGCAGTCTGGGGGGACAGAGCCGAAGGGTCACGGTTTTTACATCTGTCTTTGCCCACATAGCAGTTAGTACAGTGGGTTTCGTTTAAGGTATACTTACAGTTTTTTCCACAACCCCCCCCCCCCCGATGGTCTGCACTCGCAACATCGTACTTCTTACAGTTTGGGCATAGGGCGCCCAGCGGGCAGTGGGTACAGCGTTTTCCTGCTGCCGTACATAGACACTCACATTTTTTCTTCCCCCTTTCATCATCATACGCCATCGCTATCGGCCCATAATAGGCGTCTAGCATTCGGTAAGTCACAACACGTAAGGCAGATTGTTAAATAATGGACCATCATTTCGCAACATTTGGTAAATAGCTTAACAACTACATTTTTTCTCAAACTCTTCCACTTTTGGCAGAGTATGCTTGCACATGAGCGAGGCTGCTTCATGTAATGTTGACTGCCAGCCATGCCATGCCACCTTATAACGCCATCCTCTTCCCTGCTTGTACTTCCTAAGAATTTCCTTCACCTAACAGCCCTGAACCCAGCTTCCCTTCTTTTCTTTGACTGCCTTCTTCAGCTGCTCTGGCTGTCTGGGGGTAAGATCCTTGTGTGCTTTACTTGTATGAATACGAAGCCCCCGGGGGTTGGAAAACATTCGTCCACATGCCCACAAAAGAAACGACAGTCACATGCATACCCCATAGCTTTATCTGAAGAGACCGATCTAGAGACCGATTGATCGTATTTCAACTCCAATAAGAGAAGAAGACATTGGATCACTTCCAGCCTTGGTGAAACACATACCTGGGTAATGAGAGGATGGACGACCCACTACAGAAACCCGCAGGCACAGTGTAGAGACAAACATGGTTAATGGTATATATAGTGCTTGACTCACATATAGGCAAACAGAGAGCAAGAGCAAGGGCGACCGTCACGAAATAATTAAGCTAGGGTGGGAGCGAAAGCGAGAGAAGTCAACACGCAAGCTGAAACATAAAACATTCACGATGGCAGAAAAAACTGAAGGTAGACGGGTTCTTTCAATGCGGAAACGAAACTCAGCACCTAGTATATTATAGACCTGCGTTTATCGCTGTAATCTCTTTCTGGATGGCCTTCACAGTAAGCTGTAGCTGCGCCTCCTCCTTTGCTGAGTTCAGAGTATTCGAGGTCAGGTTCATCTTGAGACAGTCCTGAAGCTTGATGAAAGTCATGAGATGGAGACTCTCGGCCTTCTCTCTCATCTCGTTATACATCTCGATGTGTTCGTTGATCTTCTTTGTCACGTAGTTCGGTCTGAAAAAGTCTTTCCAAGCATCGATTCTGGTCTCGGTCAATGCAGCCAGCGGGTCAGCAATCGGTTTCATGACTTCCAGGGGTGCTGCAAATGCCAAAGTCACAGTTTCAAGGAAGATGCTTAAGGAACGTTGAGGCATCAAAGCCTGAAGCTTGGTCCAGGAGCACATGAGCATCACACTGCTTCAGCAGCTCAGCCTGCAGGGGTGTCCATCACGGATTTCTACTTCATGAGTCTCGAGGGCGCCAGCTGCGTCACTCGAGTGTTTCAATGCTGCTGCAACGATGTCCCGAATCTCTTCTAATTTGTTTTTAAATCCGCTCTTTTTTTTTTTTCCAATTCTCAGGGCCTTCACAGCAAAATCGAGCACAAAAGTTCACTACCTCCATGCCGAATGTCTCTTTGTCTCGGATATCACATTTGTTACAAATGCTAGAAACTTGGCTCGCATTCAAAGCCCTAAAGAGCATAACTGAAAAAATCAGCCCACTCATTTTCAAGGCAGTGATCAATCTGGATCATGCCTCCACCAGCTAGCTCCACCGGTTTGCTTCGTGGCGAAATCCGAAAGCAGCATCTTCAGCTGTTGAACAACTTGGTCGAACTTCTCTGAGGTGCAAGAAACAGAGAGCTTGAAGTCGTTGTCCCATGTGCTGATGTGCTCTTCTTGTGTAGTCTGAAGGTGCGGTTTGAGGAAGTCAACAATTTGGTCCTTCCAGGCATCGAGTCTCGTCTTCGTCAATGCAGCCAGTGGATCGAAAATCCCATTCCTGGGACACCAGCCTCTTATAAGCCTCTTTATATCGGAGGAAGCAAGCAAAAGGAGGATGCTTATCAACAGCACAGATGACACAACCCTGAGTCTGGTTTGTCACCTGAGACGGCCTCTTTTGAATGTCAATAAGGGACCTCCGGAAGTACTCCTTTGTTGCGTCAGCCATTGTCTTTCACAATGAAACCCTTCTCTCTTTCCCTTCCCAAACACTTCAATGCCAAACAACATAAGGATGTTTGTGTAGTGACTTACCGCGATCACTCTCAAGCACATGCAGTAGAGAGAGAGGGTTATATAAGTTGACCAGAAGATGTCAAAAGTGCCGGACCCGGTATACCTGCAAGAGTTAAGTATTGCATGAACCCATGTGTTGTTTTAGCCACAGTTACGAGATACACGGCTGTCTGCACCGCAGTCATGAACCTCTGGCAGGTCGCCTCCTACTCCGCTTTCTAAAGACGACTAAGGTCAACTTGATCAAGACAAAGTCGTCCACCATCATCCATACATATAGGGTCCTCACCAAAACTGCGCTGGAGTCTTGAAAATTATATGACTGTTGTGCTTTCAATCTCTTTTTCATCCTGCACAAAGGTATATATATATATATATATATATATATATACATGCAGTTCGACTGACCTTGATTTCTTCAGACCTCATTTCCTGGATGGCTTTCTGGTCGAGACTTGAGGATTTCTCGTGGCAAAATTTTTTTGACAAAGGACCCACATGACAGATTCTGTATCTTCTTTACCTGGAGCTTTTTGTGATAATCGTCTTCGCCACCATACCCATTGAGGTTGGCCGCCAGCAAGGAGACGTAAGTAGGTGCGGAGCGTTCACAGCAATCTCTGCGGGGTCCAGCTGTCTGCTACATTGGACTTTCGAGTTCTTTCTGCCACTTCAGTATTTTTCTGGGGTGAATGCGGGAATGGGGGGGGCCTGTATTCTGGGGGGGACGGCGTGGGGCATCGTGAAGTTTATTGACCCAGTGGTGGGTCAAGGGTTGCTGATAAAGCAAGTAGCGGTAGTGGCGGCGATGGTTCTCTCTCATATGTTTTCCATTGCATACATCAGAGGAGCACAACAACACCACGCAAATGAGACATTGAGAGAAAAAAGGAGGTCCAGTGGGTTGCAAGTGGAGGATTTCGGGGAAAGTTCTTCGGATACTGTGACAAACACAAAAAGTTCAAAGGCTTGTCAATGGTGTTGCGGTAAATGCGCCGCTGTTTTTAGGTTTGGATTAAGTCTGGTCTCTCTCAATCGAGCAAAATCTCGTTTCCATTGTACGATGATCATCTTCGTAAGGCTGCTGTCGAACTACCTTAATCTGACCACGGACTTCGCTACGGGCATTTTCTTCCTTCAGGAGGGAAAGACCATACTCTCTCAAGAGATGAAGGTAAGTGGGCAGAGACGCGTGGGTGGGGGTGAAAAATTGTTTGGGTGATCGAGAGGTGGGTGGGTGGGTGCGTGTTGAATGAGTCAGGCTCTCTTTCTCTCTCTCTCTCTCTCTCTGTATATGTGTGTGTGTGTATGTGTGTGTGTGTATGTATGTGTGTGTCTATGTGTCTGTGTGACACTGTCTGTGTGTCTGTGTGACACTGTCTGTGTGTCTGTGTGTCTGCGTGTTTGTCTGTCTATCTGTCTGTCTGTCTGTAACTCTCTCTCTCTCTCTCTCTGTATATGTGTGTGTATGTGTGTGTGTGTATGTGTGTATATGTATATGTGTGTGTATGTGTGTGTGTATGTGTGTGTGTCTATGTGTATGTGTGTGTGTGTGTGTGTGTGTGTGTGTGTGAGAGAGAGAGAGAGAGTGACAGTGAGCATGTGAGTGAGTGTGTGTGTGTGTATGTGTGTGTATGTGTGTGTGTGTGTGTGTGTGTATGTATGTGTGTGTGTGTGTGTAAGTGTGTCGGCATGTGAGCATGTGAGTGTGCGAGTGTGTGAGTGTGTGTGAGTATGTGAGTGAGTTAGTATGAGTGTGTGAGTGTGTGAGTATGTAAGTGAGTGATTCTGTGTGTGAGTGAGTTTGTGAGTTTTTGAGTGTGTATGTATGTATGAGTGAGTGAGTGTGTATGTGTGTGAGTGTGTGTGTGTATGTGTGTGTGTGTGTGTGTGTGTGTAAGAGAGAGAGAGAGAGAAAGACAGAGAGACAGACAGACAGACAGTCTGAGACAGACAGACAGACAGAAAGACAGACTGACAGACAGACAGACAGACAGAAAGAGACTGAAGAGAGAGAAAGACAGAGAGGGTGTGCGTTTGCACGCGCGCGCGTGTTTGTGTTCTCATACATGTATGTACATTTGTATGTATATGTTCATGAATTTCTGCAGACGGGAGCTGCCTGGACGCTGCTCGCATTTACTGTGCTTGACCTCGTTGCCCTTTTGGTTCTTTACTGTTCCCCGAAGATGACCACGACCTTGAACTTGTGGGTCTACGGCTTATCTCTCTTGTGCGAAATTCCGATTTTTACTATTCTTATTATTCTTGCCATCGGAATTTCTCGCGAGTCCACTGCCGTTATCGTTTTAGAAATCCTGACCCTCATCTCGGCCCTCTTCGGTCTGTTGATCACTGTCGTTTCGTTACTTGTCAACCAGGCAGACAAGAAACTGATGGGACTGGGAAGGTCGATCAGCAGACGAGTGATGCATTCACTTTCTGTTTGAGAGATCAAAGTAACTGTTTCAGAAACAGGAAGCTCACCGATGAACCATCAAAGATCATCATGAGTTGTGATGATCTGATCGAAATCCGCAGAGGAGTCTGAGGAGGGCCCTCAGAGCCTCAGTGAGCGTGGGCCTGTTAGAAGGCCTCTTCCTCTTCCTAAACAGACACTGTCAGCCCCCATGGAAGGAGAGAGATGGCTTGAAGTTTCCTCTCGGCAGGGGGGTACGGGAGTGGGTGCGTCTGTTACACAGTCTCCTTTTTAGCCTATGTCCTGCGAGGAATGCAGCATGGAACAAGGGAGGGAAGAGTCGGATCTTTTTGTGGATGAGAGGTGTTGTCTAGACATAACAGAGCCAGGACTACCCTCTGCCCCCCACCTTCGAAACGCAGGATTGGGAGGTGCTTTAAATGGAGCGCTTGGACGAGAGCCGCCCGTTCTGTCTGGTAGCGCAACGGAAGGAGCAGAGAGGGATAGAAAAGAAACAAAAGACGAAGGGGGAGGGAGCATGGGGACGTCTCTGTTCGAGACTTGCTTTGGAAACTTGTCGGAAGACTTGAGCTTGAACCGCTTGTACCAGTGTGATGCCAGTGGGAACAAATCAATGAGCTAATAGACGGGTATTGCCCGTTTTATAAAGATGCATGCTTAATTCAATCTATACATGTTTAATTTATAAACTTGAAGTTTGAGCCTAATTAACAGTTTTTACATCAAATTATAAGGTACATCTGACAAGGTACCTGAAGTGGCAGGGGGGTACGGGAGTGACAGTACGCGTCTGTCACACAATCTCCTTTTCAGCCTGTGTCCTGTGAGGACTGCAGCATGGAACAAAGGAGGAAAGAGTCGGATCTTTTTGTTGATGAGAGGTGTTGTCTGGACATAACAAAGCCTCGTTACAGAGCCAGGGCTACCCTCTGCTCCTCATCTTTGAAACGTAGGATTGAGAGCCGTTCTAAATAGAGCGCTTGAAAAAGAGCTGCCCGCTCTGTCTGAACCAGGTAACACAACGCCGGGAGGAGCAAAAAGGGATAGCCGCAGAAAAAAAACAGAAGATGAAGGGAGAAAGAGCTTAGAAAGTGATGATGATGATGATGATGTATGAGGTTAAAGCTGGTGAGCCATATAGGCTGTGGCCAACCTAGTATTTCCTGCATAGATTTGATCCCTCAAAAGTAATAGAAATTTAGTTTAGAATTTAATATATAGGTGATGATGATGATGATGATGATGATGATGATAGAAGACTTAACCCCTAGCCTCTGTTGGGCTCGGATGGTCCGTTCATCCATGCATTTATGCATAGGGTGTTTGATCGATCGATTATTCTAGATCAAACGCATGCTCTCAATTCTTCACCTCTCTCAAGCACCTCATTATTGCTTCAAACTAGTAGGTAAATGTAGTATTCGTATTTGGAGTCCTCCTTTTCAGCCAGACATACATGCAGGACTAGGCGTCGGCTAAAGAAAAAAAAAAAAGAAAAAAAATAAGCGATCAGAGGAGATCTTTTTTTTTTTTCCTTCTTTTTTACTTTTTTACCCTAAACAATACTTAACAACAGTTGTGCAACACCTGAACAAAACTTGTGCAACACTTGAATAACAGTTGTTTGACTAGAAAAAAAAAAAGTAAAAAAGTAAAGGGTTTTGGGGGATCTTTTTTTTTTTTCTTTAGCCGACGCCTAATGATGATGATGATAAGGTGACTTAACCCGCTAGCCATCGTATCCCAAGGGCAAAGGGCAGTCTATGAGCATTCATATCATATTGCAAGCTAGAAGCATGCTAGCAAATGCTCACCTAAAGCGGCCGAACTTTAGGACTACTAGCTAGCAAAACACTGCTCCCCAGGATCGATTAGTCCAGTCCTAAGCATGCAGCAATGAGGGCACTGGCCTTTTAGGCGTTCCTCTGAAGAAGAAACGAGAAGTACCACCTTATCCGCTCCTCAGCCTGCCCCATACCCTTACCTCCTCATGCTTCCTGTCTCTTTCTATGCTCACACACTTCTTCTATCGACATACGCTCCAGTCGCCTATACCAGAGATCACTCAGTCTCCCCTGCGGCACCTCCGTTCGGACGCAGATTGTCAGACGGTGAATCGGATCGTCAATCAATTTCTCCTAACTTTTCTCTTCATAGGCTTTGCAAATTGATTCAACCCTCCCCCTATGGTTTGCCCCCCCTCTAACAATGGCACATAACAAAGGGTGGAAAACTGCCCCGGGGGAAGACAAGAACTGCTTGGGGAGAGGTTCCACCGAGGCAGACCATGAGCCTCCCCTCTCCTCCACCAAGCTTCCGAGAACCAATTTTACAAAACGTTGGCTGCTACTATTCTCCTTCTGATATTTAGTCAGGCAAGCAGACAGAGGAAAAGACATGCTCCCATGCATTCTTTGTCTCCCCTGCCTCCCCGCTTTCCTTTCTGTGATAGAGACCAGGTTTACCTAGTCCCCCATCCATTCGTTCACTTCTCTGTTTCTCGCTCCCCTTCTCAGCTTGCTATCTCATGTTATGAAATCGACCACATCTGGTTCACCTTCTAGGAGGGCAGGACTGACGGGTTGCACAAGCTTCTTTACAGACCCCGACCACACCTTTAACTCCCCCTTCCTATGGCATACCCACAATGCTTGAGACAAAGCTAAACGAGCAAGGGAGAGACTTTTTAAACACCCTCCCACTCTGATACTGAGAATCTCTCTCATGGGCCTCAGCCCAACGGCTGGAAGGGTGGGAAACACAAAAGAATTCCAGGACAGACGGAGAGACCAACGCATAAAACGAAGCTGGAGGGAGTTTAAGTATCGGATGTCAGATTTCTGAATGGGGAGAGCTTCAAGGGAATAGGTGGCGGCGGGCTCCCACATCCCCTTGAAAAGGGACATGCGACTGTGGGGGGAGAGCATACCTATTGACGTACACAGACCCATAGCCCTCCCAACTCCCCTTTCTGTAGCTTCAAGTCTGGTGGTCACAGACTTGTGGGGGTTTGTATCAGAAAAAACCTAACAGCTAAGATATCTATAACTCTCTACTCACTCGACCGTCCGACCCTGAAAATGAATTTTATCTACCCCCCCTCTACTTGCCAATCTCATCACCTTTATCTTTTTCAAATTCACCGTCAACCTCCACTTGTTACAATAGGTAGTAAACCGATCAATCCTCTTCTGAAGGTCTTGGGGGGAGTATCCAAAGATGACAAAGTCATCGGCATATCCAATGCTCTCCAGCAGTAGGTCTTTTAACCTCACTTCTGTCGGGGGTGTGTCTGGGGAGGAAGAGTCTAAGGCTCTAGGCTAAACCTCTAACTCCCCCCTGCATTGGACGCTCGCTTCCTCAGGAAGGTATTAAAACTATAATTAAAGCAAACGCCTTGCACGAATGATAATTAGAGATTGATATTGCTTATATGCATGCAGTGTTACTATAAGTAATACTGTTTTGCGAGAAAAAACGTTCATACACCGTGGTACCTATAACTTGCATGGTACTCATTTTTTAAAAATTTTATTACATATTTTGCTAAGTCCCAAAAATTCAAAAACTGATAGTTGAAGCCCCCCCCCCAAAAAATAGGAACTCCCAATTTTTTATTCTTATATAGCTTGTTCCCCAAAAAGAAAGAAGGTTTAATAAGAGTGGTGTTCAACTAAACGGCCTACGTTTAGCTTGCATGCAAAATTTCAAGTTCTAACTCTTTATACTTCTTTCATAATAGGAATGCCCAATTTTGAAAATTGGGAGTTAAAATTTCATACTCCCGATTTTTCATGCCCAATTCAACTCTTAATTCATTAGGGTATAGTTCTCAATATTTCTAGGCATGTCACAGCAAAAAAAAAGTCTCTGGAAAAACTAGTTATCCAGTGAGTAATATCCATTTTTTGTTTTTGCACGTCAAACCTCAGGCTGCAACACCTAGTGCAACACCTTATAATACTTGTGCAACACCTGTGCAATCTATAGCATGCAACAGCTAAACAACAATTGTTTTAGACAAGAAAAAAAAAAGTATATCTAATAAAGAGAGTTATGTACTTTTTTTTCTTTTCTGTGATACCCCTAGTAGCAATATTTAATATTTTATAAGTTGAAACATGTTTGCAATTAAATATTTGCAACACCGTATTGCAACACTTGCATGTATATATACAAATTAGTATGGTGCAACATGATGCGAACATCCAAACATCAGTCAATAATTTAATATTAAATAATACACGAGTCGTGATACGAGTCATACGACTCAATATATAATACGAAGCGATATCCTGATCAGCTAGCGTCGTAGCGCTTCCAATATAGGTTCGGACTAAGGTTCTTAAACCTACTAGCCTAAAACTAGTTCCAAAATCGATTACGACTAACTGCACCTAGAACTGTATGGTATATACTCACTGATAATTACTGCAAAACCATTAAAGTTTGTTACCAAAAATTTGTTATAAATTATATTGGTTACCCATCAATTTACATCAATTTAATTATAATTACATATTCTAGTCTATAGAAAGATTGGTTACTAACTGGTTACATGTGTAAAAAGTATTAAAAACTACAAATAGTGGATCGATCTAGGGATCGATGCGTTTATTTACGTATGTACATAGCTAGACTTCAATTTTCATTAAAATTTAAGAAATTTGAAGAAAAACAAATGCAAAGTATCAGTTGAAAGTGATAATGATGATCATAATAATTCAATAAAGATCTAGATAAAGATTTACAATGATTTAGAACTTGAATCAGAAGCGGTATTGAAACCTGTAGTCACAGTATATATCTATATATATCGTCTTGTAAATAGTATTGGTGACTTGACGTTCCTAAGTGACGGTTCCTTCCTCAAGCTTCCTGAGCTCCTTCCTAGAGCTCCTTCAAATCATCATTCTTTTCAATGTTTTCCATTTTCTTTTAAGGAACTTGCATAGAAAGGCTGTTTAATTGACTTTTTTTTTAAGAGGGCGCTGGGCAGCATGCCTTATAACGCCAGCAGGAATAAACAGCGGCAGTCTGCCGAGAAAAGAACTGCGAGAAAAGAAAGTGGGAAAGAGACAATGTCATTCGATTCTTTTTGCTCACAGCCTTTCTCAAGCCTAGTTCTCAAGCAAATCTTTGCCCTTCCCTTTTCTCTTCAAGTTAGTGTGAGATGAGACCATATGAGACCATCTCTTCTTTGCAACAGCAACCGTTACGGAAGAGCACAAGAGTCAGAAAAAGAGGAAACGCACCCAACTTCTCAACAACCGGGACACAGAGACAATCAAGCACTCTGACGATCTGCTGTGGAAATTGGAGGAAGAAGAGGTAAGGAGACATCAAGACTAGCCGTCCGTCCCACAAATACCCCTCTACCATGTGAACGTCCACCCAACTTCTTTCTCCGGCTCTTCTTCAGCGCGATCCTGTGTTCTCAGACTGCTGCATGATCCTGCGATCAACTTGAAGAACGACCCGCTTTCTCTTGCTGGACTCTGATCGAGGAAAAGGGAAGGAACAACAGAAAGCGAGCAGGAAGGAAGGTATGCAGTATGATTCATCGACGATCTATCCAAAGGAGACGGGAGAAGACTTGACTGAGGACGTCTCCCAGACCGATGAGTCCAACTTCATCCATCTTGCACCAGACCTGGTCGAGAAGTCAATCAGCGACTGATGGACATCGATTTTCTGCGCTGCGTCTGTCTTTTTCTTCTGAATTCTTCCTTCTTTGCCGTGTTGAGACCTTCAACTTTTTCTTCTTTTTTCTGTCCTACATGCCGTTCCCCCTCTCTCTGCCAGTCTCTCTGTCTCTCTGTCTCTCTCTCTCTCTCTCTCTCTCTCTGTGTGTGTGTGTGTGTGTTTCACACTCCTCTTCAAGTAACATTGTGTGTGTGACACATTTGAGTTGATGCACTGAATGTTGAGCAGGAAAGAAGAGAGAAATGGAGAACGGAATTGGAGCAGGCACACAAAAAAGAAAACATCCGGCCAAGTCTGGTCAGGATGCTGCATATGAGAGAGTGACTGTTTTTCCTTTTCCACGCACTTTCCCTCTCACTGCCTCCCTCGGTGCCTTCATCGATCTCAACGCAATCATGCAGAAATCACAAGTAGACAAGCAAGAAAGAAATCAAAGACAAGCATTCTAAACAGATGCCAGACTGCTTTGCATTAAATGAATTCCTCTCGTCTCAATCACCCCCTCCCGCATCTGTCTGTTGTATCACGCCAGCAGCCTGGAAAAGAAGAGCGAGAAAAGAAAGTGGGAAAGAGACATTCGATTTTTTTTGCTCACAGCCTTTCTCAAGCCTAGTTCTCAAGCAAATCTTTGCCCTTCCCTTTTCTCTTCAAGTTAGTGTGAGATGAGACCATATGAGACCATCTCTTCTTTGCAACAAGAACCGTTACGGAAGAGCACAAGAGTCAGAAAAAGAGCAAACGCACCCAACTTCTCAACAACAGGGACACAGAGACAATCAAGTACTCTGACGATCTGCTGTGGAAATTGGAGGAAGAAGAGGTAAGGAGACATCAAGACTAGCCGTCCGTCCCACAAATACCCCTCTACCATGTGAACGTCCACCCAACTTCTTTCTCCGGCTCTTCTTCAGCGCGATCCTGTGTTCTCAGACTGCTGCAGGATCCTGTGATCAACTTGAAGAACGGCCCGCTTTCTCTTGCTGGACTCTGATCGAGGAAAAGGGAAGGAACAACAGAAAGCGAGCAGGAAGAAAAAAACATGCCTTTCGGTTTTGAATTAAATGAATGCCTCCCATCCCATACCCCCCTTTCCCACATACATCTGTCTCCTTCTTTATCGCTTCTCGAGTCTCTCCTACAATCATTGACAATGAAGCAATCACGCAAGGAGACATCCATGGGAAGAGAGAAAGAGGTGATTCCCTGAATGAGTAAGTGAATCAGTCAAGGAATGCATGGATGGACTTCTCTCACTGCTGCTGCAACCCCTCTATCTCCAACGCAGCTCGATTGGACAAGAACTGGGCCACGCCTGTCAACAACCATGCTGAAGACGTCTGAGCGGGCAGGTTCAGGAGATGAGTCACCACTGCCTGTCCGATAATGAAACTCCCCGACTCTGTGTCTCTTCGAACCCTTCCTGGGATGGTCAGCTGACAGCTCCCCCCCCATCCCGATCTCCTGTGTCCCCTATCGGCTGCTAAATCCACCACAACGGAACCCGATGGCATCGATCGGATCATGCCTGCTGTTACCAATTTTGGGGCGGTTGCTGTTTCCTCAGGGGAGGGGGGGACAGTGCAGATAAGCACATCAGTGTCTGCCATGCGACTCCCCAGAACCTGCTTTTGCACCTGACGGAGACCTTGGGGCATTTCATCGGATATCTCAAGTGTCCCCCCCCAGCCCGCAGCCACCTCTTGTGCCCATTGAGGCAATTCGACAAAACTCCCCCCACATGCTTCTACTAGACCCTGCATATCACTTCGACAGTCGTAACAGAAAACCTCTGCACCCAGGCTTCTTGCCGAAGTAATTGCTTGTAATCCCGCAACGCCCGCTCCAACCACCAGAACCCTCACTTTGGGGACGGGAAGTATGAACTCGTGCGGCTGGACGGTGTCAGGGTTGGGGTCTGTCTGTGTTGTCTGGGGGGGCACCTCCTGAACAGACGCACTCTGTGCGAGCGGCTGGACGGGGTCAGGGTTGGGATCTGTCTGTGTTGTCTGGGGGGGCACCTCCTGAACAGACGCACTCTGTGCGAGCGGCTGGACGGGGTCAGGGTCGGGGTGTGTCTGTGTTGTCTGAAAGGACACCTCCTCAACAGACGCGCTCGGTGCGAGCGGCTGTGAGGATTCCTGACATGCAGTGTGTGCTTGACAGTGTTTCTCCTCAGCGAGCTTCAGCTGCTGGGTGAGGCTATCAATCTCGGCTGCCTGCTCTACTGACTTTGCCACAGCCGAATCCCTTTCACTCAGGGCGGCCGCTGCCTGCTCATTTGCAGATGCAGCGCCTGAACTCCAGACCTCCAACTCTTCTTTCGCTTTTGTCAAGTCCGACTCGAGATCGGCCACTCGAGATTGCAAGGCACTCACGGTCTGATTGGCCTCTTCAAGAACTTCGGTCTCTCTCTGCAGATCTCCCTCAAGCTCCTTCTCACGGGACTGGAGAGAGGAAGCCATAGCCTCAGAAGCCTCCAGGGCTGCTGTGTGAGCCTGCCTTTCAGAGGAGGCTGCTGCTTCTACTTCCTCAATGCGCACTTGCAGGGACGCAGCCTCTTCCAAGGCACTCTCTCTGCCGCTCTTCTCCCCCTCTAGCTCTCCTTTCATCTCCTCCAACCGACTGCGTAATGCGGAGGCTTCTTCCATCGCAGTTTCTTTCCCACTCTTCTCTCCCTCTAACTCTGCCTCCTTCTCCTCCAACTGACTGCGTAACCCCGACGCTGCCTCAGCTGCTTTTTTTTTCTCCCCCTTTTCTGCCTCTCTCTGTCCCTCCAACTCCTCTCTTTGGGTTTCGAGGGACGTGACTAGAGTCTGTGAGGATTCCTGTGCTTGACAGTGTTTCTCCTCAGCGAGCCTCAGCTGCTGGGTGAGGCTGTCAATCTCTGCTGCCTGCTCTACTGACTTTGCCACAGCCGAATCCCTTTCACTCAGGGCGGCCGCTGCCTGCTCATTTGCAAACGCAGCGCCTGAACTCCAGACCCCCAACTCTTCTTTCGCTTTTGTCAAGTCCGACTCGAGATCGGCCACTCGAGATTGCAAGGCACTCACGGTCTGATTGGCCTCTTCAAGAGCTTCGGTCTCTCTCTGCAGATCTCCCTCAAGCTCCTTCTCACGGAACTGGAGAGAGGAAGCCATAGCCTCAGAAGCCTCCAGGGCTGCTGTGTGAGCCTGCCTTTCAGAGGAGGCTGCTGCTTCTACTTCCTCAATGCGCACTTGCAGGGACGCAGCCTCTTCCAAGGCACTCTCTCTGCCGCTCTTCTCCCCCTCTAACTCTCCTTTCATCTCCTCCAACCGACTGCGTAATGCGGAGGCTTCTTCCATCGCAGTTTCTTTCCCACTCTTCTCTGCCTCTATCTCTGCCTCCTTCGCCTCCAGCTGAATCCGCAATGCGGAGGCTTCTTCCATCGCGGTTGCTTTCCCACTCTTCTCTCTCTGGACGGGGTAAGGGTTGGGGTGTGTCTGTGTTGTCTGAGGGGGCACCTCCTCAACAGACGCACTCTGTGCGAGCGGCTGGACGGGGTCAGGGTTGGGGTGTGTCTGAGTTGTCTGGGGGGGCACCTCCTGAACAGACGCACTCCGTGCGAGCGGCTGGACGGTGTCAGGGTTGGGGTCTGTCTGTGTTGTCTGGGGGGGCACCTCCTGAACAGACGCACTCTGTGCGAGTAGGTGGGAAGAGATCATGGGTTCTCTTCTTGTAGAGACAGATCTGCAAGAAAGAAAGAGGGGATTGGATTGTCAAAAAGCTTCTGTGTATGCATCTGCACAAGGAAAACGACCGACAGGGTGACTGCGTGCACAGAAGAAGAATGAAAGATAGCAGCACAGCACATGAAGCAGAGACACAGAATGAGCATAAAGAGACGTCAACAATCGTACGTGAGAAAAGGACTTTTCAAGAAACGCACACGCACCTGTACGGAAGTGTAGCGACGAGGCCAACGTAGCGGTTTCTCCATTTTTCGTCTCGGATAGGAGGGGAGACAACCTGCATGGAGAGGAAAAGATGCAAGGAGCTCGAGGAAGATTGAAATGCCACGCACATCCACATGAATTAAGAGATCAAACAGACCGTCCGGTAGACAGACTGAGTGAAAAAAAAGGAGCAAGAGCATGAGAATTAATACATTCGTACTCTCGGCTTTCTCCTTCTTCTTTGGTTGATCTTTTCTTTCATGTTTGCCTTTTCTTTTTGCCTGCCGTCTTTGTGCTTTCTTCGTACACTGATACCTCTCACACCATCTATCCGTTTTTCTATTTCTTTTCTCCTCCATCCATTCTTTTGCTGTGTTCTCTACTCTAGCCTGGTGCCTGTCTCTGTTCTGCATTGTTCCACTCGTTTCTCCCTTAATTGCCGAATTCTTTCAAGCGAGTCTCTCCTATCTGCGGGACTCCACATCTCTTCTTTTGAATTTCTTGTCTTCTTTCCTCCCTTATTGTGTCTCTCGATCATGTCTGTCACCAGTGTAAACGGGCGTGTGTGGGCAAAGAGAGACTGTCTATCCTATGCGGCCTCATGACAAAACGGAGGCACAAGAGATTGACCTGATACAAAACAAAACACAACAACCAAATTCATTTATAAACATCTGGAAACACGGGTCGGCTGCTCTGGCACATGCGCACAGTTTTTGGTCAAAAGAAGAAAAGTCGTCCGAGACTGAATGTCAGACAGCGACCTATCGGGCAGCGACCCTAGAGAGCGACCTCAAAGGCACGAAATCTGCACTGACCGTAGAAGAGGCTTTCATCCACCTCCTGAGAGGCTTCTTCACACACAGAGAGAAAAGAAGAAGAACCGCCATGAAGACCATCAAACAACCGCAGGTCTCGTGCACCTGTATCACTTCCAGGAGCCCCGAGGTCATCTCTATACTGCAGCAAAAATACAGAGACAGAGAAGGTAGGTGTGTGTGACGGTCTCCGGCCAAGAGAAATACTCAAATTCAGAGCAACGAACCTCTATGTCAAAAAAAGAAATGAGACAGAAAAACACCTGACAAACTGGATCACCAGCCGGCTCACTAGACATTCAGGGATGCCTTGACACACACAGCGGCACAGAGCGAGACAGGGATAGAGAAAGACCCCTGCCAAAGGAGACTTCAGATCGAAAGAACAAAGGAGGACAAGACGCTGCGGCAAACATACTTTGATTTACTCGCTGAAACATCAACCGGCCAAAGTCACTCTGGTGGGATGGTGCTTTGAGGTGAGAATTGAGCCTCTCGATCTCTATCAGTGTAATTGCTACTTACCAGAGTTTCGCTTCCTCTGTGGCCGTTTGGACGAGAATCTCTTCTCTGTCCTCCGCCTCTTTCACTTGATTCTTCAAGTCTGCCTCCCTGTCCTCCGCCTCTTTCACTTGATTCTTCAAGTCTGCCTCCCTGTCCTCCGCCTCTTTCAACTGATTTTTGAAGTCTGCCTGCCTGTCCTCCGCCTCTTTCACTTGATTCTTCAAGCCTGCCTCCCTGTCCTCCGCCTCTTTCACTTGATTCTTCAAGTCTGCCTCCCTGTCCCCCGTCTCATTCAATCGATTCTTCAAGTCTTCCTCCCTGTCCTCCGCCTCTTTCAACTGATTTTTGAAGTCTGCCTGCCTGTCCTCCGCGTCTTTCAACTGATTCTTGAAGTCTGCCTGCCTGTCCTCCGCGTCTTTCAGTTGATTCTTGAAGTCTATCTCTCTCGCTCCGCATTCCTCCAACGTCCTGTTGAGAGAGGAGAGGCGCCCCCGGACTTCTGGCAGTCCTCCCATCACCCGTGGAAATGCCATCAGATCACACACGTCGTCATCACCCAGGGGCACCCGTCCCCAAACGCTGGTTACTACATATTGAATGGCCTGCAAAAAGGCACGTACACCGATCGATGGATTCAAATTCACGTACGCAAAGATATGTACGTCAATGTGTGGAGCTGCCCGCAAAAAGCATCATGATGCGTCAGCGCAATAGGTCTGTGCTCCTTCCCTTTCACTTTTCATGTACGAGTCAACACGGAAGAGCAACCCTGCAGATCCACACGATGAACAACACATGTGCAACATTTGGCCAACATCGACCCACCTTTTCGGGAAATCCCACCTCGCAGTCCGCAGCAGCACTCAGGAGCACTGCGAACCACAGTATCGCCCGCATGCGCTGGCTGGTTGAATGTAAGCCAGCGAACAGATGAACGAGTGTCAAGTAGGTTTCTATATATAGGCTTCTCTCTACACAATCTTCTCTAGACTCCCGCCAGCTATATATATGTAGAGTAGCGTAGGACTTGGAAGTCAATTCAAGAGTGGAGTCTGTTCTTCCTCTCTGTCCGGTGAGCTCTTCTTCGATCTAGTCTTCGATCTGATTCATCATTGCAGATTGGCGGGGAGAGGGAGGGAGCCAAGAATAAAAGATCCATGAAGCTCCACGGCATGCATGGACTATGCATGGACTGTATGCAGCATGTATGCAGCTAGTGTGACTCAACTTGTCACTCAAGAGTGACAAAACACAAACTTTGTGTACTCCCGCCCCGGTATATATATAAGCTCCTGCCCTTGAATATTGGACGCACGATTTGGCTTGGCTTTGTATTATCACTTACTGTATTAGAATTCATTTTATTTTCTTTTTTTCATTTTTTTAATGTTAAAAAATGGTCGCTCTAAGGTGTATCCCTATTGTTTTTGCCCTATAAAGGGTTTTGTCACGCGCGCGGTGTGCGCGAAAAAACGTAAAAATAAATGTATTTTACAAGTTACATACATGGACAATGAGGGGCGGGTGGGTGGTGCGCCGTAGCAAAGTTGACCACAGAGAGGTCTCAAAACGTGCGTCCAATATTCAAGGGCAGGGGCTTATATACGTATATGCGGGTATATTAATATGGTATTAATGTTATACGGGCCGGGGGAAGAAAATATACCAAAAGGGGAGAAAAAGCGTATGCGCAGCGCGCGCGGAGTGCGCACTACAAAGATCCCATCTCTATATGACTAAATTTCTGTATAAAGATCCTATCTTCATCACTTGAGATTTTATTAAGATCCCATCTCTATCACTAAAGATTTCACTAAGATCCCATCTCCATTACTAAAGATTTTATCAAGATCCCGTCTCCATCACTAAACATTTTATCGAGATCGCATCTTATTGATAAAAAATCATTCAAAAAACTGATAAAAAAAAAAAAATTGCCTGCGGCGCTACCATTTCATAATGAGAACGTACAACTTTAAATCATTAGATACAAGATGGCATCTTTAAATTTTAAATGATGTTTATCTACAAACAGTCTCTTATATTCCCCCGATTGAAAGATGTGTGCAAGCCATAAGTAGAATGCATGCACAAAAAACACTTGCGATTGCATCATTGCAACACAACTATCACAAACCCGGCCCCCGGCCTCCGGCCACCGGAAGCACTCCCCGTAGCTGTTGCTCCTCTTTTCGCTTTACAGCAGCTGTCTTCTTTGTTTCCATCTCGGAACGCATCCATGCAGCTTATCGGGATATGCAATCGGACACCACGTAAAGGACTCAAATTGTGGATGCGTCGAAGGCGTCTTCTCAAGTCTGCATTCTTTTCCATCAGGCGCTACAGCATAACAAAAGTACACCATGACATCCTTTCCTTTCTGTAGGTTGAAACGAGTTTTTAGCTGGATAAGGGTGCCTGCTAGCACTTTCTCTCTGATCTCTCTGGCCGTCTCAATGTATGTTTGCAGCACAGAGGTGCTAAAGTCATAGCTTTCCGGGCCAGGGGCATCTTCGGCACTGCCCAGTCTGATCTGCGCTCGCTCGTACTCTTGATTTCCCCCAGGTGCCATATTCGAAGGGAGGTGGTTCTCTGCAAGTGCGTTGGCGTGGATTGAGCTCGATGTTATAGCCGATTGAGTTCCGGCCCTCGAGTCCTCAGCGTCCAAAAATTCCTTGATGTACGTACATGAGGTTAACTTGATCGCCTGGGCGTCTGTCATCCTCTCTCCGTGGGCCACGTTCGGGCTCTGTTGTCTGCAAGAAAGAACAAGGGAGAAAGAGATAAATTACTTTCAGATGAAAGGGGGAAAAGGGGGGGGAAAGGAATTAAAAAGGGGAGAAAGAAACAAGAAGGAATTAAAAAAAGAAAGAAGAATAAACAGGGCAAAAGAAGCGGTGAAAATTTAAAGATTGACTGACTGAAGTCTTTTCTTCTCTAGCGCAATGAAGATCTTCTTCAGATCCCTCTTGTGAAGCTCCGCCTGCTCCCGGACGAATTTCTTCATGTCATCTCCCCACTCCCTTGGCTTTGCAGCGTGCAGGAGCCTTGTGCACCCTCGGCTGATGGAAAGCCTGCCCAGTATTATTTAAAGGGGGGATGAGGGGGGAGAGAGAAACGGAGAGAAAAGAAGGGGCTTCCAAAGACTATAAGTCAGGGGCGAGATAGAAAGGAGGGGGAAGAGAGCGGAAAAGAGCGAAAAAGAAAAAAGAGGGGGGAAGAAAGAAAGAAAAGGGGGGGAAAGAGAGCATGACGGGGGGGGGGAAAGAAGGGGGGAAAAGAAGGGGGGAAAAGCAAAGTGAAGGAAAAGAGACAAACGAGGAAAAACAAACTAAAAGAAAAAAAGGGGGGGGAAGAAAGCATCACGGGGGGGGAAAAGAGGGGGGGAAAAGAAAAGTGAAGGAAAAGAGACAAACGAAGAAAAAAAAAACTAAAAGAAAAAAGGGGGGGGGAAGAAAGCAAAGGGAGAGAAACGTTAGGAGAGAAAGCAGTCAGTGGCTGACCAAGGGATCTCTGGAACATCAGATGGACTGAGGGGAGCAGAGGAAGATTCGATGTCAGCCATCTCATCCTCCCATGTCTCTGCGACAATGTCGACCGCAGAGAGGTAAAGCGCATCACCATTCTCCGGCTCTGCAATGTCATCCTCAGGCTGACTGCCGTCTCCTTGAGCAATCTTGACAATTTCCTCAGTCCCCTCCTCAGACTGGCTGTTCTCTTCTCCAGACTGGCACAATGCTATTCGTCGACTCAGACGCTCAACTGCTCGTAGCACTTACATATTAAAGAACGTGTATACGAATTTTCATATGAGGTGCCATCGGTAAAAGAGACAGGGAGGGAGAAGAAGAAAAGAGTGAGAGGGGGGAAGGACAAGAAAGAAAAAAAGAAAGAAAGAAAGAAAGAAAGAAAGAAAAAAAAAGAGAGAAGGGTAGAAAATTTGATGTAAAGGGGGAAAAAAATGAAACTAGGGATGAAAAATGTTTTTTCTATCATGATCACCCACCTCTTCACTCTCGTTCAGTTCCTCCTTTGCTTTGTCCACAATTTCCTGTGAACGAGTGTAAAAGTACTCAACAGCCTAAAATTTTTTCTCATTCTCGATTCTCTCTCTCTCCATGTCGGCTTTCGAAATCACCTGCAGATGGTCATTCGAAAGAAGGGGAAAGGTCATACATATTAAAAGAGGGAAGAAAAAACGAGAGGGAGAAAAAGGGGGAACACACTAGGGAACACAAAATTGATTAAACTTTGAGGGGGAAGAAAGAGAGAAGGGAAAAGAGAAGGGAAAAAGGGGGGGAAAACCGGGGGCAAAGAAGAAGTTTGAGAGGGAAGAAGGAAAGAAGGAAAACGGGGAAAAAAAGAAGGTTTGAGAAAGAAGAAAGGGCATAAAACGGGAAAAATAAAAAGTTTGAGGGGGAAGAAAGAGCGTAAAAACCAGAAAGAGAAGGGGGAAGAAGGACCTGCGCAAAGAGCGGCTCGACAGGGACTCCGAAGGTGTTGATATGAACAGTATTCGCAAGAAAGGCGAAAGGGAGGTCGTACAGATCGGGGAAGGGAAGCCCACGGGACACAGCACAGGAACAGTACCAGTTTACCGCCCCATCCACCATTCCAGCCTAAAGCATCCGCTCCCCCACCCGGCTCGATCGGACGGTCCCTGCTTTCAGCGGATGATGCCACCCCTCCAGGTAGAACGTGCTCCGGTTGTATTCCCACACCGGAAACTTAACCCCCCTGTACGTTTTTGATCTCTTCTGCAAAAGGCAGGGGAGGGAAGAGAAGGGGAAAGAAGGAGAAAAAAAAATTGAGCGCTCTGGCGAGGGGAAGGCACAAAAGACACTAGCAAGAGGGAAAGAAGACAAGGGGGAAAGGGGGAGAAAAGGGGGGAAAAGGGGGGAAAAGGGGGGAAGAAGCAGGGCAAAAAAAAGAACAATTTTTAGAGAGGGGACAACTTGAAGTTTAGTGTGACTCACCAAAGTTGCCACGGGGTACTCTTCTAGATCTGAAAGACATCCTGCTCTCATGTGCTTCATCTCTTCCGCCCAAATTGCGGCGGCTTCTTACTGAAAGAGGAGCTCCCCTCCAGCTGTCTTTAATTGCATAAAGTAGTCCCAGACCCGTCTCAACCACCTCTCTTGGAAGGCGGCAGGAGGAATATGTCTGCATTGCCAAAGGATGATATAGGAAGAGGAAAAGTGCCAAATTGAATCTAGGTAGAAGAAAAACACAGGGATCGGGGGGAAAAGGGATGGAAGGGGGAAGTTTGAGAAAATCAAAGAGGACCGGAGGCAAGAAAGGAAAAGAAAACAGGGCGAAAACAAAGGAAGTTTCAGTCAGATCGGAAGGAGAAAAAAAGGGTGAGGAGAGGTAAAAGGATAACAAAAAACTAGAAAGAGGTCGACTGACAAGCGTACGACTTCCGCAATCAGCTGAGGAGTAAGGTGCTTCCAGGCCTCACCGCGGTTCCTTGCGCCTCCTTCCCCGCTGCACTCAACCTCAATCAGCTTGTCTAGGTCTGAAGCTCGAAGGATTGAGTATGCCTTCTGCAGTTCTTTTGCGTAAAGCGCAAAATAGGGGTGCCCTTGCTTGGCTGCCTTCAGCATTCTATTGATAAAATAGAAAAGATCAAGTTTAACCTCGACCTCCTCACCGTCTGCCGCCAAAATCGAAAAGAGCTCCCGGATTTTTCCAGAGCAGCAGTCCCTATCCACTTCATCTTCATCTTCATCAGAGCTCACCTCGGACGCCGAGTCGCAAAGGCTCGGGGGAATGTCATCCTTTTCCTCCTGCTGGTCTTCCTGCTGCGCAGCGGCTGTAGCTGGAGGAGGGTTTGGCAACAAAGGGGCCGAAACGACCTGCCTGTTGTAGGCAATCACGTGCATCCTCAGCTCCCTCTTGTGTACTTCCGTCAGTGATTCGTCCTGTTCGAACCTTTCGATAGCAAGGCGCCCACCCTCCAAACCATGAAAATGATAAGAACAAGGAATTTTGCCCAACACACTGGGCTGTCCATGACTGAATTTGGGGCATCTCTTGAGTTTTTGATAAAGAAGGTGAGGCAGGGTCTTTGCCCGAGGATTGCACCCCCTCCCTTCTAGCTTTTCCCCCCGTTTTGCACAGTCTGTAAAGCTTTGCAGCCATCGCCAGAGGGGCTTTGGATCATTCGGCATGCCGAAAAGCCCCAACTACCTCCCTGAACCTAATGTCCACTTGAAAAAAAAATATCAAGATCGTCCGCTCCTGCGGCGCGGCGAATCAAGTCTATCCAAATTTGCGGCCTAGCAAATCTCATTCAAAGAATATGAAAAAAAAATTGAAAAATAATAACGTATAAATAAATCGATATATTGCCTTTAAAATACTATTCATACCTAGGTTTCGTACATATTATCATATATAATTATATAATATCAATATTACATCCTAGATTACATTATACATGATGATGCAGAAGGGAAACGACATCAGCGATTTAGAAAGCATCTTCTAGATGCAGGGTGTTTAGAGTTGTGAGAATGAAGCCCCCTCCCGTTGTATGATGCAGGTCTGGCAAAGGGGCAATAAAGCATTGTCCTAGACTCATGCACTGCATGATGGCCTATAAACCGATTAATAATAATAATGATAATGATTGAGGGTTAAATCCTAGACACATAGCTCAGTACCAGTATACGATCATATATAACGTCTCTATTCATTCATCTTCTGAATCAAAATCAGCAAGATTGCTCAACCTGCAGATTTCACGGGCTTGCACCTCCTTATGCATGTTGAAGAAGTAACCCCGAGGGTGGAGTTGGGGGTCCGGGTGTCGCACGAGGAGTTTCCTGCCAGAAAGCCTTCTGCAACTTAGACTGCAACTCTTAGTTTCTCTTAGACTCCGGCAAAGCAAGATCAACTACCAACACTTTGTAGGTAATACTTCTGATGTTGTGAATCCTTCTTCTGTTGAGTCACGTTAGGTACTCTCAGAGGCAAGGTAATTAAACGAAAAGTCTGAAAATCCGTCAATCTCATCGATTTCTTTTTCTTCAGGGTTGTTTGGATACACTTACACTTCGGGAGACAGGTGGACATGCATGCAGCTACGATTCTTTAGACACTTGCATGCGGCGCTGCCTTTCAAGACACCGCCC